>VZRZ01007407.1:459279-541916 GCA_013398175.1 Climacteris rufus | reverse complement strand
AGCTGTGGGAGCTTCTTGAAGCTCCTTACAGGAGCCATCTTTTGGCCCCTACCACACCCAAAAAGCTAGACCCCCCAAACTTCTCAAAACATGACACCTTATTCCCTTGTGTTTTTATTATTTTAGATAATGTGGATTTTATACTGTTACATGTAATGTTGTCACCCGTGTAAAACACCTCTAGAGAAATTCTGTAGACTCTTCCCACATTGTTTAAAAATTAAAGAGTTTATCTTCTAGCCACCAAGTAACCTTTTTCATACAGGGCTATTCTTACAAGGTCTGCCAAAATTCTTACCACAGATAAATCTTTTATATTTTTCCAGGGTCTGAATATCATTTTTTTTAGCAATCATTAAGCTTGTGTATATCCATTTTGATGATGTTTTAGGGATGCCTTTAATTCCCAAAATGTCAGACAAAATGCAAACAGAAGGTTCTGAGCATATTTTGCTTCTGATCATTTGACATTATGGACTTAAACAAGTATTTTTTTATATTTTAATACTTTTAAGTATTTTTTTTTTATTCTGAGAAGACAGTGATGGCCTCTGCTAGAACTTAAGCATGTTAGCTTTTGATGCTTTCTCCAGAATACATAATTTCTTTTTCAGTTTGAGAAGCAAATTCCAGAGCAACTTCCATGTGCTAATAACTCCCTAGAACAGAAACAATACTGGTAGAACAATGGCATGAAATTTATGCTGGATTATCTACATGAATGACATTAGGTTTGGATGGACAGATTAAGCAAAAGTTTAGAAATGTAATGAAAAGTGCATTTACTTTTTGCTTTCTTTTACTACAGTGTTGCCTTGCTTCTTGCAGCTGAATATTTTTACTCTCCTTGTAGCTAGTTTCACACGGTTCTTTTCTGTAAACATAGCTATGTTATTGTAACTGTATCTTATCATTCACATTCCTTTCTCATGGACACAGAACTTTGATGGACATTTCCTTTGACCACTGTAGTTGAGGGAGGAAGAACTGATTTCCTCCAATGAATAGTGATTTCCAAATGGATATAAAAAATAAAGAAGGCGGATCTTGTGGCCCTTCCTTCCTTCTCTCTGATCCTGGACACAGGTGTCTCTGGCTCTTCCTTTTGTGTCGCTGCTGTGACACTACAGTTTTGTTATAAAGGAAAGGAAGAATCTTCAATGGCCCAGGAGGAAAAATGTGAGTTATACTTACTTTATATAGAAAGAAAATTAGGAATAACGTGCCTTCTCCTGTGAAAAAGTCCATAGTATTTTTAACAAGCACAAAGAATATATTTTATAAAGGATTATAAACTCAGTACAATGTGCCACATGCAAACCAGTATTTAAAATACTGTAAGGTACTGCTGTTCATATACTGATACTGCATTAAACTATGAAAAATATGCTGATGTGGCACAATGCATACACTTTGCCTAGGATTCATCTGACTTCAATGTCTTCAGTGGAGACATAGCGAATATATTTAAGTGGCCACTACAATAATGTATCTCACCAGCACACATACCCAAACCAGATCATTCAATCACTCGCACACACCCCAACAGTGTCTATATCTCTTCCCTGAATACAAAGAGAACTTAATGAGTTAGGTTGCTAATGCCTTAGGTACCTGAATCTTACCTGTTTTCACTGGTGCTATAACTTACAATACCTTCACCTGTCTTCTGAATCTTACCTGTTTTCACTGGTGCTATAACTTACAATACCTTCACCTGTCTTCCAAGAACAAAAATAACTATTTGGGAAAGCTTAGGAAAACAGCAAAGAAAGTGGAAACGATGAATGACTGGGGAAAACTTCTGGATTAAGAAACTGTGAAGAACAATGAATAATGGAATTGGCCATCAGGAATGACATAAATCTGATTTAAATCTTCTATTAGACAAAACACTAAGCTTGTGCTGTAAAGTTCCAGACTTACTAGGAAGTGGGGCCCTATTTTATCTCTAACTGCTGTGTACCCAAGCAAGAATAAGCAACAGTGAACTGTCAAGCAGTTAACACTGATAAGGTCTTAAAGCTCAAGAGACTCAACAGTCCTCAAAATTTAGTTCTTATATTGCAATGTAATTGCTGGCTATGTAAGACTGAACAAGTATCTCTGTCACCCTTACAAATACTGCAAAAATTATTGACTGGAAGTTATAATGGAAAAACTTCCTCATAGAATCCAGCTTCCCTAAACTTTATACTGCTGAAATGCAACCCTGAATTCTACACTGAAAAAACTCAAATTCCTTATACACCCAACTTAAAAACCATTTCAATGTCTAAGTGGAGCACTATCCAAATGGTCTACAGTAGTCGGAGAAGAATTTTCTCATAAAAGCATGTAAACATTGCAAGTACAAGTGTCACGAAAGCCTGCATGTGCAATAAGACTTTTTTGGAAAGTTATGGGAGTCTCTGAATGTCTGTGTTTAATGAAAAGTCATAAATTAATAGGGATTTTAATAATATGTATTTCATATGTTGGTATTTCTACATGCTCCAGTAGTCATGTGGCAAACACAAATTACAAGTTTCTCAGCACAAAAAGAACAGGGAGCTGAAGATTTTCTCATGACAGCCAGTGAGAATACTGTGTTTTGAAGAACAGAAAGGCTGTAGGACTGCAGAATATGTTGACACACAATTTAGATATAAAGAGCACTATTTTTCTGGTCTAATTACAAGGTGTACTCATCAGATGCACTGAAAATCAGAAATTTCTGGAGAAGAGCAATAAAGAGTTTACAGATGTGAGATTTGAAGTACAAGGGTAGAATAGCACCTTCACTCTGTTGACATTTAAGCAATTTGCCAGCCAGGATTGTGGGGGTTCTTGGCCTCACAGTTTCAACATTAGGGGAAGACAAGTAAGAAGATGACAGGCGGGATATTTTATATCTGTAAGGTTGTGCATCATTATATCTGAGTTAATTAAAAGTTCTTCTGTTGTAAGAAATATGCTTAGGAATATTTTGGCATTCAATATGATGATGTTTTTTCACTGACTAAAGGAACTTAGCTTTGTATGACATATTGTGCTCAATAATTTATTTGTGGGCAAAATAAAATGTGAAATTAAATTTAGGTTTTTAGTACTTCACTCAAGCAAATGAAGATGCTAAGTTATGAAATGTCATATGTGTCTCTTTCTCTTGACATTAAATGAAGGGCTTCTGTAAATGGAAAAAAGTGCTTAGCTTTGAAAATGCAGGGTCCAATTCACAAAAGGCTTTTATATCATTTGTGTAAGTATATTTAGTCTTCTGAGAAAGTGTACTGAAATTGATTGTGGTCACAGTCCTGCTGCTTATGTACAGATTTCTAGGGCTTTTAAAAAAGTAGACATTTAAAAAAGTAGACACAGCCTGGCTGCTTATTCCATCTGGTGCCAGATGAAATTTAACAGTGCCCTCCTTGCTTTGGAAAACTGCAGGTCACAAACTGCTCACTTCACTGTCATATCTGCTTCCCTTGTGAAATGTTTTAGTCATACTAAGGCTTCTGGTAAGAAATCCTTAGGCAACTGATTGAAGTTCTGGGTCTCTACAGCTCTTCCAGGGACTGAGATTCAGTCCTGTATAATGAACCCTACTACAGCTTAAGCTACAGACTGTCAGATCCAGAAGTGGACATACTCAAAGAATTATGAAAGGAAAAGAATTATGGTTTGTCTTGACTGGCATTCCTGTTTCAGAAATGTGCCTCATTACAAAACTTGCAAACTTCATGGATTTAAGTTAAACATGGATTTCCAAATGCATGCCTACTTAGTACTTCGCAGGAGCCAGCCTGAACTCAGAATTAGGCCTAGGTAAATTGAGTTTTCAAGTGCCATTTCTGAGTCAGCGTAGCTAGAAGGAGCTGCAATTTGGGGCTTATTCATAAAGGGCAAACTTGTTTCTAAACAAAGGAAATGAATGAGCAATTGTTATTTGATGAGACGTGGCTGGTGGACTTACGATTGTTTTCTGAGTGGCATAGTGGTAAATGAAATTTTTACGTAAATCTTTCTTTGTCTTTAATTAAGGTATTTTATATTAATTTATAGCAGTTCTAGGAAAATACAACTTTGGTATTTTCTTTTGACTTGGTAACAATATTGTAACCACCTGATATTTGCTTGAATTATTACAAATGACACAGGGAAATAGAAAATCAAGTATTTAATTCTGGTTTATTTTACTTATCTATTTATTGATTTATTTGGATTTTTTCTTTCGAATAATGAACCTGGATCTCATTCATAATGGCTATTTCTGTACTAATCAACTAAAAAGTGTTAATATTTCTAGGAACTGAAACTTGGGTATGTACACTATCAAAATTTTACAAAAGTCCTTAAAGGTTTTTAAAGGTTTTTTGATTTATAAAACTAGAACTCTGAAATAATTACCCTTTTTTTTTTTTTTCAGATTTAACAGAGAATATTCTATAGAAAAGAGTTTGGTTTTTTTATATCTGAAAGTTTAATAGGAAGGACATGGATGCTTGGCAGATACTGGCCTAAATGACAGTGAGTAGTCTTAAGCAATTTGCTTGCACAGAAATTGGCAATATTAGCTAAAAATATGGTGTAATTACACTTTTACTACTGATAATTATTTATTTCCTTGCAGTTTTAAAGTAATTGCCTTTTAAAATGTATGTTACAGCATGATGAAAATAGTGACAATCATGAGACATGTTATTCTGTTTGCATTTTTCTGTGGTTTAGATCTTTATGCAATTTTAAAGCTGATTGACCAAAAACCAACCAGATATATTTAGATAGGGATCCATCACCTCCCTATGTAATAGCATAATATTATTTCCATTATTGATTTATCTTACTTTTGTTATATTTGAAAATATTTAATTTTAATAGACACTATGTCTTTCAAAAATTTCCTTTCATGCCAGTGCACTTAGTAAACATTACACCAACATTACGCTGTTCTCTAAGACTACCTGTTCCTTCTACTAACATCTTGGGCCAGACGTTTCCTAGACGGCCTTTCAGAAGTTCAACTAAATTACATTTAAGGATTCTTTTTCCGTTATGGTTCCAATTCTTTTGAATAAAATGAGGCTTAAGCACTACGATTTCCATTTATAAAAGCTTTGCTGATTTCTATTTTATTATGCTCATTTGTGTTTTACAAGTCTCTTTAAATGTTTTCAGCTAATTTACCTAATACTAAAGTCATGTTCACTGGTCTATAATTTTTAGATTCACCCCTAACACATCCTTTAAGATGGCTACAATACTGACTACCTTCCAGTCTACTAGCACAATAGTGAGATTAATGAGAAACTCTAGTTTTTGTTTGCAATTCAGTCACTTTGATAGGAATTTTCAGAGGTCACTAATGCAGTTAGGTTCCCAAATCACATTAACTTTTAGTGAAAAATGTGCATCGTACTCCCAGAGCTCTGGAAAACTCTTAATTTTCAGTAATAAGTGCTCCTCAGTGAATGCTATTTCATCCTAGTCACATAATGATATGAATTCACAGTTTAGCATAACACCTTCCTTTTTAATACGGCATCACTTTGGCAAACCAGTAGTGAGACTTAATGCAGAAATCATTCATTCCTTTTTATGTAAAGGATAAAGTGATAATAATAGTCAGGTCAGTTTGGCCATATCCTGAACCAGACATGGACTTAAATTCTTTCATTTCATGCTAGTTGCTCAGTTCTGTTCACCATACCTGCAAATGTCATTAACTTTGATAATCTTTTGCATACTCCTCTTTCTTGCCTTTCAAGGACTTTCTTCCATCCTGTTCAGTCTTTTATTCCCTGTATGGTTGTTACCATAACATGCCAAAATTACCTGCATGTACTATAGATGTTCTAGCCTGTTAATTTCCACTCTTTGCTTTTAATTCAATCCTGCCTTAAGTTAAGTTCTGAAGCTTTGGGCTAGACCTAGAAACCTGCAGTTCCCATTTCACTGAAGGTTTTTTAAAGCTTACTGATAGCTGCTGGAGCTCACCTACGTACATCATCTTTTCCAAAGTATCCAAGAGATACTTGAACTATGTTACATTACATTGTAAGTCTGTATAGAACAAGGATGTACAGCAGTAGAAGGTAGCTTTTAAACTGCCATTCACAGCCCAGGACAAAACAAAACAAAACAACAAAAAAAAAAGGAAAACAATGTAAAAAAAGAAACAAAACATAGAAACAAAACACAAACAAATAAAAACAAACAAAGGAACCAACAAAAAACAAACAAAACCCCCACAACTTTCACTTGAAGAGCACTTAGCTTTTTCTGATAACTACAAAATCATTTGGAAAAATTCTGTTACACAGGCAATTGTATGTGACCACTACAGGTGTAAGATTCAGAAAATGCTGGTAGACAAGACTCTACCAAGACATATTGGTAGAGTGGATATTGAAATTCATCTTGACATTCCTAAGACCACACAAGAAAAATCTGCTTAGTTTTGCATCTGGCAATCAACACAACACTAGAGGACAAAATTTGACTTGAAATAACCATTATCATTTGTGATCATATATAAATCAAACAAAAATATGTAACTTTGAGATCTCAGGCTGAATAGTCTGAGAAAATATAGGAAAATATATCTTTTTATGACAGATTCTAAACTGTTCTATCTAGAGGCTAGGAAGAACTGTCACTAGTACGGCATGCAATAAATAATTTTAAAACACAAGATGATGTCCTTGCATACAGAGTTATATAACTATATGCTAGTTACATAACAAAAAAAAACCACATAGAATGACTATTTTCTGTAAGCGAATTTCAGCTTCTTGTACTCCAACAATCTTATCTTTGAATGTTTGCTACTTTGGTAAGTTATTGCTGTGTTCTATCTAGATAGACAAGTGTATTTTTTTCTTCGAAATTACATCCAGTTTGTTTAGGTGGATGAAAGGAGCATCAAGACTCTTTGACTTTTGATCAGGAATGAAAAGCAGGTTCACCTGAATGATAGGGAAGATACTGATTTTCTGCCACAATCCTTCTTGGAAAGAACTGAATGAATTAAAACAAAAAAAATTTCATCTTAAAATGTTTAACACGGAATGATTGAAAAAAAAATCTCAGAGACTTCAGAATGTCTGTAAATATGTGTTCTTGACCAAAACTTGGGTGTTTAATATTTTTACATTCTTGTTTAATAATGCTGTCAGAAGTGACCCTGCAGCTCCTGGCTTCAGTATAAATAGGGGGAAAAACCTTCAAGGAAATAGCTTTCTGGGATTCTTACTATAGTATGACTGGAAGGAACTACAACTACTGTAATTGCATGTCTTTCACTGAAAAGTTCTGGATCTATACATATTAGATGTTAGAAAACTAAAACCCACCGAGATCAAGAACAGCAGTTTATATTGTTGAATTTAATAGAAACAAGAATGGGATCGAATCAAGCTAGACAACATATAAGATTAAAAATGTGTCTTCTTGAGGACAAGAGATTTTGTGGAGTTGGGTTATTTTTTAGATTTGCCCATTTGTTTGATTCAACAACATTTGCATATGGTAAAATTGAATTTGAAACACCAAGGGAGAGTAGTGTTAGATTTGAAGTGATTTGAGAATTAATCTAAAACACTTGTTCATCTTAATTTGTTTTATGAATCTTGACAAAAAACTCTGTGATCTAGCCTATAGTCATTCTGTTCAGTATTATAACACTGACTTTTTTCCAAGATTCTTGTGATTTCTAATGGTGAAATATCTAAATTCTACCGAATATCTTTTATTAAAGTAAATGAGGCTTCTAATAGAGTGTTATGGATTTAGACATGTGAGATGCAAAAGAAGTCTTTGTTTCCTAATTTTTAAATTTATAATTGTTCTGCTCCAACAGGAGAACATTTTAATTTTAGGCTAAAGAAAAGAGATACTAAAAACCAACAACTGTGTGCATTCATTACTGCTGAAATGAAGGCTTAAGTAGGGACAAAGCAGTAAAATTAAATTGAATGTTAAAATGGCATTTCTCTGCATCAGCTTCCCAGTTTCTATTTTAAATATTGGTTGCAGAAGCCAAAGCAAATATACATCTCTTTTGCACTGCAAACTGACTTGACACATTGAACAAAGTATTTAATCTGTATTGGACACACAGAATGCAAATTACCATAATACCTAGGTGCTGTTGTAACGCCTAAGAGTATTGAAGATTTGAACTATGTTGTTTAATGCAGTGCATATTGAATTTGTGTTGTAATGTTGTTCCAAAGAGTACCAGATTTTGTCAAATACAAAAGCTTCAGCCCTATGATTGCTATGTCCGGTGCCTGCACAGCCGTTTAAGGTTGTAATTGCATATGCAAGTGCATTATTAATGGCAGAAATTGTCTCCCTGTTTTGGACACACAAATAGCTATAATCATGCTAGTTGCTCAGTTCTACTCAGCATACCAGCAAATGTCATTACCTTCGCTAAGCTTTTGCATATTCCTCTCCCAGAGTAAGAGGTCAGACAAAATGAAAAGATTGATATAATTTCTCTCCTCCCTCCCTCCCTCCCTCCCTTCCTCCCTTCCTTCCTTCCTTCCTTCCTTCCTTCCTTCCTTCTCTTCGCCCTATTGAAGAAATGCAAAGTCAGTTCACAGTTGCTGTCCTTTTAAAATCTTCTGAACAAATAGTTCTTCTAGTACAGTGGAGGACAAAATGTTGCTGAAATCTCTTTACCATACATTTCGTACCACTTTCTGTTTATGCAACTTAGGAACATAATAGCAAAAGGGACTCTGAGTTGGCAAGTCCAGACATCCTGCTGGTAAACAAGCAATCTCAGCAAAACTATCCATCTTATGCTATTTAGCTCTGTTTTTTCTCTCTGATACCTCTTTTGCATTTTTCCTATAAGCCTCTTGCTTTAAAAGATAAACACCTCCTTCCATTGTTTTATGTTGCTTACTTTTCCCTCCATTGTATTAAATGCTTTGGAGTCTGTTTCTGCTGTTTTGCTACCTCTTTTTTTCTCCTCTTCCAAATCCCAAAGAATACAACAATCAACCCTGTGAGGCAATTAAAAATTTCTGCATGGTACCATCCTGATAAACAATTGGCTTAGGTGGTTCATCATAAGTTTTATTCCCTTTTAGACATTTTCACCTGGCTCTTATTTAATAGCAATGAGGGACAAAAGGCTAATTCTAAAGGCAGATTTTTGCCTTGGGAGTTGAACTGTACTCTGAAAGGAAACACGGAATTGAAAGGGTAAGTTTCTGTTCTCTCTATGTCTCTGTGAAGTTGGAGGAGGTATAATCAGCTGACAAAGATCAGGCTGGACTCAGACTTGAATGGAGGTCTCTCCTTTTCCTTCCATCATCATGAGTAGGAATAAATGGAAGAGGGAAATTGTGAGCTGATATTACAGTTACTGGTGGATGACTGGATCCGTGACAAAGCCCTGGCTCACAAAAGCTGGCTGAGCAGGATGTGGATGTGACATGTGAAACCAGTAGACAGGACACATAACAAATGACAAACAGAGAAACTTCAAAGGTGCCTGAAGAGTTGACTTTTGGGAAAAGAGTCTTGTGAGGCTGACAGCACTATGTAAGGCTGAGAACACTTAAGTAACAGCATCAGAAATACCAGTAGATGCAGAAAAAGTGGGATCAATTGGACAAAAAAAAAAAGGGTTTTTTGATTTAGAAGAAGACTAAGGTGAAGAAAAGACAACTAAGAGATAGGTCAAGAAACAGGAGGAGAGGTAACAAGGCAAGTGAATAATGCGATCAGTGCTTTAAGGGTGCATATGAGCAGCCTCCAGCTTGATTATTGCAATCTGGTTCTGATGATACCACAAGAGTCAAACCTCCTTCAGTGTCTCCTTTAGTGGTGATGGCTTCCCTGGCTAGAAGGAAATCAAGGAAGCAAGTGGATCGGGCACCCTGGCATTACCATACTGGTACCCATTCTGGGTACCCATCCATACTTGGGAGCACAAAAAAATACCTTCTCTTACAAAGAGCAAAGTTAAGTGATTTACTTCACAGCTGCATCATAAACATGCCATATGACCTATAACATACTGTTATCTGGACTGCTCTCCTTCTCATGCTTCTTCTATTTTGTTTCATTCAAAAGCACTTCAGTGCATGTCTGAATTAATCACTAAGTATACAGTCATGGGTTATTTATCACCAGTGGCTTACCAAGCTCAATTGTTTAATGAGTTTATTTGACATGTATATTGATAAATTAGATCCTCATTTATGTCTTCAAATCTCTGCCACTCCAGATCTTGATCTCAGGTCACCTTTTCAACATCCTTGTTTAGATATATTTATTCAGTTAGAATTTGCCAAAATCTAGCAAACAAATCCTCTTCTACAAAACAGGAAAATAAAAACCTATGATTAGTAATTATTCAGTATCTCAGTATTTGGGTTATCGTCAGATTTTTCTTGAAGTCACATGGCCTTGATAAAAATATTGTTTTTCTGACTTTGGAAATCATGGCTTTAAAAATCATGGCTTTAAAAAATGTTCAAGTTAGTCACCCAAAGCGGAGGTATTTAATCATTAATTACTTTGTTCTATAATTCAGCTCAATTTCCTAAACAACACACAAGAAAGAAAATAAAATTATTTACTACACTCTATTGTCTCAGCTATGTTTTCTTTAGAGTGTAAACAAGATAAAAAAATAATTGAGCGTATACTTGTAACTAGCATAAAAAGTTATGACCATGATTCTGAAGGCTATACAGAGTTAATTTATTGTGGAAGTCTTGTGACCTTTTTTCAACTCCCATTTTCTATTTTTGTGCTAACTAAGATTGGTCTAGAATTGAAATCACAAATGAATTTATGCTTTAAAACTCAGGGGTTTTTAGTGAAAAGCAAAGAACCCTTCCAGGGTCTCAGTCACCAGAAGAAGGTAAATTTGGATACTGGTGGTATCATTTGATATATACAGATATCTGTCTTATTTAGATTAGCTTTTCAGAGGCAATGAAGAAGATCATTAAAATTGTCTGATCTTATCCATAAGCTTTTTATGGCTCTGATCAAGTTACTTGGGAACATTATGCTATGCTTGAGGGTATAAATTGGCTCATTTTTGCAATAGTCTTATTAATTAAGTCTGCCAGAAATCTTGGAGTCCTTTACTGTATCCAGATTGTTTGTAAATACTTTAATTTATTTGAATGTGTATATGTTTTCAATGTAAACTTTGTTTCCTTTCCCCCCTTTAATCCTAAAATAGACATTCCTTCTAGGAAATAAAAAGCAAAAATTAAAAGCCCAGATTTCTGGTTCAATAAATTGTTTGGATAAGTTTATGCAAACTACCCTTCTTCAGCTGGTTAAATTTGGAACACTAATTTGAAATATCTTGGAGGAAATCTGTGGATATTTCCTTTTTGTGGAAAGTCAGATTCAGAAATCTTTAAGTTTAGGTATTTTAACTACTTGCTGACATATTTGATACATGTACATTTGCAAATTGTCACATAGAAAATGAAAGCTTAAAGCTGAAGTGTCTCCAATGTATTTAATTTTAACTTTTTTGTCCAAAATTCTACTTAAACAGAAAACTTAGGGGTTAAAGTAACTTTAGAATTCATTTAATTTCTCACTAAACTGAAAAATAGCAGCAAAGAATTGTTAAAAGTCTGTGGGTCTGTGTGCTTGTTTAGGAAAAAGAAAGGCAAAATTCAAGTCTCTAATTCTGTCTGGAAATCTACATTGTACTGAACACTTGGTCCTGATTTGACTGTGGAGAAGCAAACCATTGTGGATATTTTCCGTTTGAAGTTTTTGTATGTGTAAGTAATTATTATAGCAGGATCCTTGCTGAATCTAACTCTCACAGATCATTGTGCTTTTGCACATTGGACAAGTTTTTTTGCTGATTAGGGCAGAACTTTGGGGTTTATTAAGTGTGTGTGAGATTTCTTCTTAACCTGAAAACATTCATAGATTGGAAAAGCTATATTCTATTCAACTTTAATGACAATATGCTAGTCTTCATAATAGAATAATATCCTGTGGGTGAAATTAGTTTAAAATTATTTTCTTCCATGTCAAATTAGGACCTGTTTGGGGAAATGTGAGTGAAATCCATTCATGGAAAATTGCACTTTAAAATAATAGTTAATATTCCATATAAAAGATAACCAAACAAGGAAAAATAGATAGTTAGATGTGAGACTACCTAAGAATAAGGGCAAAATAATATTCAAAAATATGTGTACATAGGAAATATAGTATAAGTAATAGATACACTCTTAAAGAAAAATTGCTGTGATTCCATTGCTATGGGATGTTAAACTTATGTGCCTCCTGTATATGAGTTATGTGGTATAAAAGGTCATATGGTAAATGTTAAGAGGTGTTTTAACCAGTATTCAAAACCCTAAGCTTCTAATAGTAGTTTTAATATTTTCCCTCTTCTTTCAAAGATATTAGCATTAACAACCCTATTTTTAACTTCAGTGAAAGTGGAAAAAGATATAGTCCTCTCAAGGAATTATCATTTTAAAAGCTAAACATTGTAAAAAAAGAGGAATATATCAGGCATCACTTCAACATCTGGTATTGGTCAAAGATCTCTGCACCAGTTCAGAGGTGATTTGTGCAGTGGCACAGTCTGTTATTTTTATTGAGTTCTTTGTATAATCACAGCCTAAAACATTTGGTGTAGGGCTGTTTGGGGTTTTGTTTGTATTTTTGTTTGGGGTTTCTTTGGGATTTTTGTTTATTACTATAAATATGAAGTGTTTCAAGAGAATTTCCAGCTAAGTTTGGAACTTGATGACTTAGAAGGTCTTTGCCTAAGGAGGGAGCTATTTGGGATGTTGCAGAAGTGAAGAGCATAGGTGAGAGGAATAAACAAGAGAACTGCTGACAGTCTTTCTGCTTTACATGACCTTTTCCTGGGAGCCACTATTTCAGGAACTGAGTCTCATTCACAGTTTGGTAGGAATGCAGAGCCTCACTCGGCCCTAATAGACTGGATTAGGCCCCAGTTTGTGCTGATTAGGCAGCTTGATTTGGGATTTTTGTTGATGAAGTTGTGCTGTGTAAACTGTAGAAAGCCCTGTCTCACTCAGCTTGCTGCTTCTCCCCAGATTTAACGGTAGAACAAGACATTCTACTAGTTAGGAACGATGACCACCTCACAAGGTTCCAGTTAGTAAATGAAAGCAATCTTCCCTGCCCTTGTCAGTCTTATTCCAAAGACTTGACTATTTCAATATTTACCCATTTTTTAGAATATGCATGATTATCTCTGCTCCTGTCAGGAATCTAACTAAATGAGTAAAATTGTTCCATCTTAGATGCCCTGGGAGCTGAATTGCTACAGGATTTATATCTCCTCAGAATAATGTCTTGCCAGTTCATCTTTCTCCTCTCTCTCTTGTCCATCTGCTGCCAGCCACTTTTTCCTCCCTGTTGTTCTTCCAAACTTTGCTATAGAAAGGTTGGCTGTCCCAATGACAGTAGACTGATAATGATGGTGAGTCCAATATGACAACCATGGCCAAAGACAGAACTCATGGGAAAAGGGAAGAGAGAGTAGGGTCTTTGCCAGATCCTTTATTACCTCTGAATAAAGGTAACCTTGGGCCCCAGAGATAAATGAAAAATCCTGAATTAAGATGAACTACTGGCTAAAACTGGAATTAAAGTCAGTTATTAAAACTAAGTTACTGTCATTTTTTAGCCATTCATTCTATACAGAGACACCTTTTAACTAAATATCGATCAATATTTTTTTTTAATATACTGACCCCTGTAAGAACAAAGTGTTCTATATTTGTCCTGTCACTTTTGTCTTTCCTTTGTCTATAGTATATAATAATTACCGGTGTTAATTTATATTCTATTTCAATATGTCATTATCTACTTGATAAAAGGCAAGAACTATATAATCCCCTTAGATACCAACCAAGTGCATAAGAGGAGAAACTGTGTTCAAATCATTGTGTAAGGTATTCTTTAAGATAGATCAGTTCAAATGCTCTCTAAATAAAGTTGTTTCTTTACCTGTGGTATGTAAGATACAGGTGTTTCTTAGCTGCCCTCCAGGCTGTCCTGGTCTCTGGATGGGGGCTGGTGTCCAGAGTTGAGGAGACAAGTCTTGGCCAGCTGGTCCCTGCCTTGTGGCCCTCTAAGGAGCCCTCTCCATTCCTTTCTCAAATACTTATGAAGGCAAAGTAGGTTTGGGAACACCTATTACAACATAGAAAATGCTTTTGCATGCTATGCACAGATTTAAATTTAAAAGGGAAAAAATCTGCAACTCACACAGTATGTTTGCCTTAATTTAAATATGAATCCTGAGACTGAAGGCATGAAGTGCATTTTTCTCTTAACAGTTCTATTTCAGTGAGGTCAGAGGTGATGGCTTCAAAATTTTTTTTTCTTTTTCATTGTGTGCATCTTGCCTTTCAATAGCACACACTTCAACAGTAGTCTCAGTCATTTGGAAAGCTGATCATATGAAGAAAATTCTCTGTTTCTTACAGAAGTTAACATTTTCACATGTGCTCGAGTGCTGTTTAAGTGAATTGCTGTACTTATTTAACCATTTTGAAACAAATTATTAATGTTCTTCCCATCCCAAATACAACAATCACTAGCTGTACAAAAAAAACCCAAACAAAAACAACTCCACTACTTCCTATTTTATTTTCCTATTCTTAAGATTTCCATGGATGATAGTGCACTGAAAAAAAAAAAAAAAAAGATTGGCGGCTGTGGTATGTAGAGTCCAAAACTAATGCAATGAAAGAAATCTATGTATTTACAATGTTACTCAGACTGAAAAAAATCTCCAAACTTAAACTGTAATTTCAACAGCACAGGCAAACCAAACAGGAGATACATGTATTCTATTAACATCTCTAACTTTTCTGTGTTATTAGGGCTAAAAGGAAGCTAACATTTGCTCTCTGTCAAATTTTGTTTCTTCCCTGAATGCTGGTGAGGGTGTCTGTCATTTTGGCTTTTGTGATCCTCCTTCACCTTGTAGGGGAGATTTATAAATCTTATAATGAATTTTAAATCAGCACTGACATCTATTAAGTCTTCTTATTTAAAAAAATGACCTGGCAGTTGTAGGTGTAATAACAAGAAAAATAAATTAGTTTTACTCTTAGGACTACAATAGACTTTCAGAAATATTTCTGTTTTCAATACAAGATTACTTGTACAAAACCTCATATCCTTCCCAATTGTGAGGTCACTGATGTTTCATCCATGATTGCTGCATATTCTACTCTGGTAAGAAGTCTCTCACTGATTTCAGATAATACCAGAAACGTTTATGAGCAAGCTTTTACTAGACAAAGTCCAAAGAGTCAAAGGAAAGTTGAAAAAAGTATCTTCTAAAATGCAAGCTTCTGTTCAGTCTTTGCTGTAAACACTCTAGGAGGGTAACTGATACAGCAACACACAAAAGAGCCAGAGACACCTGTGTCCAGGTTCAGAGGAAAGGAAGGAAGGGGCACAAGACCCGCTTTCTTTATTTTTTATATCCATTTGGAAATCACTACTCATTGGAGGAAATCAGTTCTTCCTTCCTCAACTACAGTGGTCAAAGGAAATGTCCATCAAAGTTCTGTGTCCATGAGAAAGGAATGTGAATAATAAGATATAGTTACAATAACATAGCTATGTTTACAGAAAAGAACCGTGTGAAACTAGCTACCAGGGAATAATAATATTCAGCTGCAAAAACAAGGCAACAGGTAACAAAAAAAATGACAGGTTTGCCATTAAAGACCTGACCACCCTAAAGCATGTCATAGTAAAATCAGTTTTTATAAAGTACAAAGGAAATGAGTAAAGGGGAAAATCATTATGAAATTTTTCTGAGTAGATTATGATTTTCTTGAACACAGACGTCTTGAGAGAACTCTGGCATCAATACCAGTTGTTTAACAAAATCATGTTGCTGACAACATTTTCAATGGGTTGACTTCAGAACTAATGAACAATCTGTAAAAGATTAAATCAGTTCTTTTGCCTTATTTTTACTGTTAAAAATAGCTAGCTCCATACTAGCTAGTTTCAAGGTCTATTGCTCTGTAAACATAGCTATGTTATTGTAGAATTATCTTGTTATTGCATTCCTTTCCCATGGACACAGATCTTTGATGGACATTTCTTTTGACTACTGTAGTTAAAGGAGGAATAGGTAATTTCCTCCAATGAACAGTGATTTCTAAAAGTGTATTTAAAAATAAAGAAGGTGGGTCTTCCCCCCCCTTCCTTCCTTTCCTCTGAACGTGAACACAGCTGGCTCTGGCTCTTTCTTTTCTGCATCTCCAGCATTCCAGTGGTGATACAGTTCCATTGTTATCTAATGTTAGGCAATACAGTGGATGTATTAAATGACAAATTCTCCCTTTACTGCACCACAATGTCAGAACTTTGCAAAAATATTTTTATTGTAAGTTCAGTAAGATTATTGTAGATCAGACATTTCACTTACTGAATAAGAGTGTCTCTTAAAAGTAGAATTTATTTAAGAAAAAGAGTTAGACAACTGTTTGAACTTATGCACCATCTTATAAAACTTAAGTGTTTTGTGGTGAAGCAAGAAGGACTGAACTGACAATCTGTAAATGAAGATTCTTTGAAGATCAGACTGTTGTGTGAATGTAGCAGGTGTTTTCCATAAGACTGAGAGATATAATATTTTGCACTTTTTTTTTCCTTACCATAGCAGCAAAGAATAATTATTTCTTGGGTTTTTTTCCATTATAACTTTTTTACTTTAAACCTTCAGTATTGTGTCAATAAAAAATCTCCAGCAAACAACTTGATCATACATGAACCTCTGCGGAAAGCTACATTCAAAATAAGTGTACTTAGTTCATTACCTTAGCTACAGAAAAACGATGAACTTTTGTGGCTTTGCAAGAGCAAGGAAGGTCCCCTGGATATGGCTCCTGCTGGTACTAGCGTTTGCTCTGATGACTTGTAGACACACAGTGTATGGTTTCTGAATAGTCTGGTTTCGGTTACACAATTAAAGCTGGCAGAGAACATTTATGGAGCATCTTTTGTATATATAGTAAATATATATATTGTACATTTACTGTCAAGAAAAGACCTTTATTATCCTATTGTAATATACAGAATTCCAAATACTTTTGATGCGTTAAATAAGGATATAAAATTAATTATTAGAATATTCTGTCAAGGCAAAACAATAATTTTAATTTAGAATTTTCTCTTTTTATTTCCAATATTATTTTTTTAATAAATTTTCTACATATGAAATATTTTTCAGATTAACTATGAACTTTTTTTTTGTTTTTCAAATAGTACATCTGAAAGCTTTAGAACATCCATTTTCTTACACTATCCAAAATGCCACATTAGTTGAAAACAGTAATTTCCTGCAATATATATATACATATTTTCATCCACATGTACCCACATATATATAGACACATAAATGAAAAATTTTCTTTTTCACGATAAGGAAGGATAAGAGAGGTGATCCTTTTCCTCTGCTCAGCCCACATGAGACACACCTGGAGTTCTGAGTCTAATTCAAGGATTCCCAATATCAGAGTAAGCTGGACATATTGGAGCAAGTCCACTGAAGGCCCGCAAAGATTATCAAGGTCTTGGAGCATCTGTCATACAAGAAGAGGCTGACTGAGTTGTGATTGTTCAGACTGGAGAAGAAAAGGTTCAGAGGGATCTTATCAGTTTGTAAAAATAGCTGATGGGGTATTTCAAACTCCGGGATTCTGTGATCTGATCACTGTTTCATGAACTGGTATGCAACCATCCTGTTAACAGAGGTGGGTAAAAAAAAGGGTCCTTCTTAATGAGAAATACAATGTTATTCTTTGATCAAGACTTTGACTAACAAAAAGTCTTGTCCATTCTTTTCATATTTAGCCAATCATACAAGTTTCCATAATCAAAAACAATACCAAAATTCTGGTTTTATTCTTAGATTTCCTCTTGTTTGTTTTTTTGCGTTTTTTTTGTAAGCAAGGATAAACCTTAATCTAGGTTGTTCGCTTCTTATCTCGAATCAAAAACCATACCCATTTTCCTGAATATTCATAAAGGTCATTAAAGTCATTAATTACTTTATTATTTACTAGTGACTTAGATTTTCAACCTTATCTGTTAGTCGTCTTCAGCCTTCTCCTGGAAATGAAAGCAAAACAGGGTTTTTAAGATTTGCGGTGATATGTACTTATGGCATCACTGCAACACAATGATCTGCTGTCTTCGCCTTAGAAGCCTTATGCACATAATTAAACATCTGAGATGTGGAAGAGATCTCCCAGAACCTTAGCTGAGGCTGAATGATAGAGATGTGGATATCTCCAGACAGCAATTTATTACACCTAAGAATGATCATTTTAGGAGAGGATATATCATTCTTTTGAGATTTCCATCTCTTTCCACTTGCAATTAAGACTATTTTCTCATTACTATGTCAGCTTAACAAAGTTATCTAATCTTATTAGACAAATTCTATGAACTTGCATGAACTTCATCTTAGAAATGTCAACAATCTGACAACGAGATTGAGAATTTCATACAGAGAAGCCACTGTATACCTTTCATTACTTTTTAATTCTGCCCTGTGGCCATCAGTGTTAAGGCTTCTAGAGAAGTCATTAGCAGTCAGTTAACACTGGCAACAGTCCAGTGCAGGTATAGTCTGTTTCAAGTACACTAAGCACCATTTACATCCCATTTCTACTTCTTGAATCAAACTATGATGCTACAGAAGCTTCTTTTCTCCTTGCCTATTTTTAACTTGTAGTTCAGGAGCATTCATACAATATTCTTCATAAAACTGTTATCCTCTTCATTTTTCAGGAGATACACTGCATGTCTGAACGTGTTCATTAGTAGAAATCTGAATTTTAAAAGTGGCTACAGATTATGGAAGAAAAATCTGGTTTTTATACTGACATAACTACTCTCAATATCATTTATTTGATGTTTAGCACATCTTACTAAGATAAGTCATTGGAAACTGCATTCATTAGAGTTCACTGAACTATTCACACATTCATTATGTCTGTGAATTAGTGAATCATTCTGGATTGGACCCTTATTTATTTCTGAATAACATTAAAACTACTGAACAGGAATCCAGATTGTAAACTTTGCTTATTCATACACTGCTAGTCATCAAAGAGACATCATACTGTTTCCATTAATTCTGTGACTGTAGTATTTCAAAGAGAGGATTAAAGAACAAATCCACTGTGTCTTTCTGCTAAATACATTGGCCTCAGAATGAGTTCATATGGCACTCAGAAAGCTTCTTGCATTTTGTATGTTTTCAAGAGTTCTCAGAGAACATTCATTTGGTCTTAAAAATCTCACAACATATTGGACTGGGAGCTTTTATTTGGGGAAAAAAAAAAGACACAAATAGTGTTTCTTCATTGTCTGATAAAGCCAGTACTGAAGCTCTTGACATTTACTGTCAGGATTAGATACTAGCTATCTTTGGTACACCCCAATGTGGTTTGAGCTCCTTGGCTTGAAACACTCAGTCTCTTTGTTTGCTGGAAATAGATTTGGCATAGTGGCTAGGTAATTAAGATACTTCTCTACATGTTCTGAAGTGTAAATTGGTTTTGGTTCAGAGACTCAAGACAAAAGATGCTTCCCCACTAGCACCCCAATGAAGAAGTCCAATATGGGCATGAACTGTAAAACAGCTGGACTTGCATGTGGTCGGTTGTCAATAGAAGTCAATATTCCTTCATCACAATATCCCAATGGACTAAGCTAACTGAACATGACACATGTCACATACATGTAAATATCTTGTGCTAAAATGCCTCTTTTTTGACACAACTGCAGTTAAATCTTTCTTAATCATTTACCCAGGAGACCAGCAAAAATTGATTTCATAGTAGCAATGATCTTTAACTAAAGGTTGAACAAGAATACGTTTAAAACCTCAGGGATGATGAAATGCGTGGGAAGAGTGTTGCATATTAGATTCTGTCCTTACTGCAGATGCCATTGTATTAATAGAAGCTATAACTCAGTGGGGAAAAAATAAAAGACTTTCATTTTGCATCAACTTCCTGGCAGGTTTGAAAATATATCCTTGATTTGTCTTTGTGTTTTTCACAAAAATACAACAGACCAAGACAGTGGTGTTCTTATTGATTTTTTTTTCTGTTTGACAGAAGTGCTGAGTTTCAGTAGCTTTTTGCATACACCTTCAATTAATCATTCAGATAGATGGTGTCCAGCTGAATGTAACCTTACATTGTTACATTTGTTCACTGTTTCCTGCCATGTGACAGTGCTTATTTGATTTGCAGTAAAAGCAGTAAAAACAGGCATAGACCTTAGTGACAATAAAGAGAATCCCAAAAAAATATTAACTGCTGTATATGCAGTAGTGTTAAACGACATAACAAGCATCCAGCTCTATTTCATTAGCATTTCTATTCAAACCATATTTATTAGCTGCTTCTCTTAGCAACTGCATAAGTTACTGTCTCCAAGCAATTTGCTCTGTGTTGTACCATCTTGTTACTTATTACAGACGCTTCCTTGCAGCATTACCATTAAAAAGGCAAAGTTTGCAGAGCCATTCTATCATCAGTTAGATATAAATGTGCTCATCTGTCTCATCAATGTAGATGATATTAAGGAATAAGGAGCCAAATTGATCTGACAGGAAACAGTTTTGACATGTGTAGATAGAGTGGAAGGCCACGACATGGCCTGTGGTGGAAGCAGAAATCCTTTAAGTCCTTTCTTCTGTCACAGAATACTTCCAGCTCAGCCACGGTGACAGTGGACACCTTGTCAGCTGCTTTGAGACGGTAAGAATTTTGGCCAAAATGGTCAGGAGAATAGCGTTTTAAAAAGTTAGTATCTCTAAAAAAGATCAAATTGAGTTTGCCAATTGTTGTCTTGGCCCTCCTAATTCTAAAATATTATTCCGAATTCCTGTTCATATCATGTATGATATAACCCTTCCTCTGCTGAATCACATTTTAACAAGTTTTTGGTAAAATGTGAGTTTTTTCCAACTAATACAGAGCTTACAAGTGTACAGCAATTATCTGGTTTTTAGTGTGCTTATTAGATAGGCATGTCAGCTCATACCTCAGACTAATATGTTACTAGACCATTCACTAACATGCAGACGCTTGATGAGTCCCTGCTGCCCTGACACCCTTTGGGCAGGGGAAGGAATATCAACTTTTGAACAAGGCTCTTGCTGAGTTCTACATTCCAGTTATCTACTTTCTTTTCTCATTTTTTTTATGTTGCTCCACACTGACACTTTTCTTTTTATTCCCTGAGCTGGTAACTAGAATCACCTCAAAAACTTATCCTCCATCTTTGTTTTTTGTTCTTTTCTTATCATGCACATCTTTAGTGTAAGAACTCTGCCACAGCTCAGCAAAAACTTTTACAGTAAAATCAAGCCAAGGTCATACAGTTGTGTTTAATAGAACTGGGCCTTGGTCTGCAAATAGCTGGACCCATGGACTGTGGGTTACAATAGGTGGATATTTTAACTGTGCGCATCTGAGATCTGATGATGGGGAAGGACTGTTGCTTAAAAACACTTTATTCACCTTGTAGTCACTATGCCTGTATCTCCCTGAATCATTCAAGAGCTGAGGTTTCCCAGAGAAGCACTGAATATTTCAAAAGCAAGGTAATGTAATCGTTACTCGTATCTAAAGAGATCCATTTCAGCACTGGGATTTTCAAAGGAGACCAGGCAGAAATTAGAGACCCAATTAACTTGTTTTCAACATCTAGTTCCTTTAGCTTGCTTTTGAAATTCCATTCAGGTTTTTCAGCTATGGCAAATCAAAATAAATAAATAAAACCATTAAAAAAACATCCTGAGAACCTACAGCTGGAGAAAGTATTTGTAATTCTTTGATATATTTTCTCACTTTTTTAGAAAACTCATTCATGAACAACCTCTATCTTCAAAGCTATTATTTGGGATTTTTGTCCTATGTTTTCTTATTGGAAGGCTGTTTTCCAGAACCTGATGGCTCTAAAAGTTGGGACATTGCTTTTAGTTACCCACTAAGTTTATTTCCAGCTGTTCACATCTATTTGTGCCTGTGACAACACTGGCGTTTCACTTAAATGGTTCTTTTTTTCTCCTGATGTTTACCCTGCTGATGTATTTATAGACTTCCTTCTCAGTCTTTGTTTCACAAGGCTAAACAAACAGAGCTTTTCTAACCTCCTGTTAAACATGCAACGTAGCTTTCATACCATCCCAGTATTGCTTCTCTACATAAAATCTTTAGCTTCATAGCAAAACAAAAACCAAACCTGGAGACAACTGTCAGAGAGGAAAATCTGTATTTTTTTCAGAAGTAGTGCATGCAATAAAAAGTAAAAAAGAAGTTACACTAAAATTAAATATTTCAGATAAGTAGTAAGATATAGGTGGAAACCATGTTGGTCCCATGTAGAAACTAATGTGAAGATTAAAATATGCTTCACCAGCTTATTGCTTATTTCAATATTATTATTATTGTTGTTGTTGTTGTTATTATTATTATTATTTAAATGCAGACAGAATACCCCAAGGGTAAACAATAATTTTTCATGGTAGTGTGACTTTGGAATGCTGATGCCACCTTTAAAATTATGATCAGCTTAGCATTTTTCTGTATAGAGACTACAACTGAAAAAAGTTTAACATATCTAAGCAGTTATCAGAATTGTTTCTCAAATTTGCACTTGGGAGAAAAGTTGTTAATTTGGTGGCTGTGTGAGGATGGATGTGTGTATGGGCAAAAGTGAAAGTGCAAGGAGATGAAATATGTAGGAAGTAATAGGTATCTCCAGCCCTTAAGCTGACAAATACTGATTTCTTTCAAGAGAAGCACTACAAAAAGTTTTAATCAAAAGTTGGCATGGGAAAAAGTTCTTCTGAAAGCATATTCTGTGTAGTCAAGACTCAGGTTCTGTTGGTGCAAATGCTGTGCCTGCTTTTAAGAGTATAGATTCTGAAGGTCAGTAAAATGAAAAGGAATTTGTTTTTAATTTTCTGTTTCTGTCTAAACGTTGTATGCTCAGAGAACAGAACAATCTTTATGGCCTGGTGATTCCTTGCTACAAGTGTGGGAAATTGCTTTGAGTTTTCTCAATGGGGGAAGCAAGCTGACTCCCAGGATCTGTGACAGAACAAAGACCTTGATTGTACTTGAAGACAGAGGTGCATCTAGCCACAGAATTTCAGTGGGAATAATATCTTACTTTGTCTTGTAAGACCCCCACCATCTTCTGTCAGCCATGTCATATGATCACCAGATGGCTGAATGGGATAAGCATGCCATTTTGCTTTTGGGCTTGACCAATTATTTGTTCTCCAAAGAGGAGTGCAGATAGGCAGCTAATACATGAGTAGAGCCTCTGTCACACAATAAACAGAACATATCCTTAGTTAGGGAAACAGAGGCTCTTGTTAAATGAAGATGGCCAGTGGTGAATGGTCAGGCTCAGAAGAAAAAAATCTAAACCATAGTCCATGTTTGCCTCTGCAGTTTTTTCTGCAGCTTCCATTGTATCCTTCTCTCTCTGTGGCCAAGTGACCTCTAAACCTTGCAAATAGCAGACAGGGCTTTTTTTCTTCCTTTTCTATGTTGACTATTATCCTTTCATCTTGAAAGGTCATTGGGTATCAGCTGAAGAAATATACCACTTAGCTTTGAGTGTTTTCTCTGTTTGAAGTGATTTGCCTGTTTATTTTATAAATGGGAGTCTGTCCACAAACAAATTGAAAATTAGTTGCCTTTTCCAGTCAACATACAGTAGGTGTTGTGTCATAAGAAAAACAGGTTATCCTAAAGCAGATTGAAATATTTTCTCAGCCACACACAGGGTTCAATGGTCTGGCGTGGTGATGAGGCAGTTGGAAGTTCAGTGCAAGCAGTTCCTTCAGGTTTGGAAAGAAATTCATATTTAAAGGTTAGAAATACTTGCTAAAATGAGTTAGAGGGGGATTTTTTACCTGAAAGAACCTGTGCAGATTGTACACATATTTCAGGTATCATACTGCTAAATCTAGACAAGCTGGAAGAAGTCATTACATTTATCACTCATACAGGACAAGACATGACTGTGGAATCTGAAGTATTTGTTGTCATGTTTCAGACTTGAGATGGAATCTTTTTCAAGTATTATTTTTTCCAATTTACAAAAGGTATTTTACATTATTTACATACAGGTGGTAAAGACACAATGAAGTTGCACAAAGAAGATCAGTTTTTCATCAGCCCACATTTATTACTTCCAGGAATTTTCAAATGAAACCCTGGATTTAATGAAATCTACAGGGAGTGGTGGGGGGTTTCTGATGATCCTTTGCAGTATAAACATGTTCCTATGTTTAATTAATGTGTCATTTCAGAGAATTCAAAGAGCAGAAAAAAGAAAAAATAAAGAAAGAAGAAAAAGAAAGAAAATAAATTATATAAAAGCGAAAGGGTTAGATGGACATATTTTAGGCCAGTAAAAGCATGTATATCACTTCAGTAAGTGGTTAAGATTGATTGTTGAGGTTGGGCCTGTGTCTGAAAAAGGAGGTGCAGAGCAAAAGAAACAGCTTTTTTCCTTCTGGTGTGAATCAGAATAGTTATCTAAGTTTCCTATGGTGTTTACACCAACAGATTTATTATCAGTTCATCATATTTATTTCCTCCAAAATGCAAATTGAGCAAAAAAAGATCCATAGTAAAATTGCAATGGACAGTTAAATTTATGAAATGGTAGAACAGGACTGTGAGAAGAAAGCACCTTGAAAAAGAATTCACCAATATGCCAAGGAAAAAGAACAAAATTTGACTGGATTTGTGTGGACAATGGTAGTGGTTGAAGTAGGTAAAGTTATTTTCATCACCCATTTTTCAAACCACTTTATGAAGGTAACTAAAAGCCAACCAACCAACAAACACACACTGCTAGGAAATCCTAGCAATTCCAATGATATATCAGGCCTTTTTTTTCAGAACACTGTCACTACCACAGGTATTAGTTGCCAGAGTTTTCTGCAGATGGGGATAAAGAGGGCATATCTAAGGCTAGTCTTTAGAAGCGGCACTTGCCATTTGGAGGAGTGGTGACTTAATAGAAGGACAGAATCACACTCTAGCTAGTTCTCTCTGTGATCTCTATGTTTTATAGCTAAGTACAGTTTTTCAGTCTCCTGAAATGTCAGGCTTGGCACCTTTCAAAGCTCTAGGATCATTATGCTTCTCAGAGAATTGGAACCTATGCATTGTGTGCAAGTTTACTGTGAAGGAATTAATCCTTCATTTGATGACAACCACTTAAGTGATTTTGAAGAAATATTGATGTTCCAGCTCGCCATGCTGCACATTGCAGAAAGCTAAAAAATATTTTTTACTGGAAAGCTGCTGTGTTTATTAATCCCCATTTCATACTGCAGCCCAAAGAACATGACAGAAAAAAATGTCATTGACGCTGTTTGTGCTCTTCACTTATTATTCACTTTTTAGGGCACCAGAAATTAAGCATATCTAAGTATGGGTATGACATCCTTGTCTACTATATAGGATAAAAAAAATCCCTAAAGTGGTGAAGATTGGCTTTTATGTCACTGCTTTTAGTTTATGTTGTTCAGAGAGCCAGAGAATAAAATATTTTTAATCAATTGAAGCATTCATTTCACTCAAGGCTGCTGAGCAAAATGATGTATTTTACCATAGACAAAATTATCCTTTAGAATGTTAGACAAATGTGCACTGTTTGCTGTGGCAGCCTGTTTATGGCCAAGAAAAGTAATGACATCTCCATGGAGGAAGAAAATTTCCCTCTACCTAACATGTTTTTTCAATAAAAAAGAGTAATGACAGTGAAGTTGAACTCCTACTACTATTTATTTTGATAAAGATTTATTTGTGATTTCCATAACTGCTTTACAAAAAGGTAATTCTTTTTTTCTGTTTTTCTTTCCTTGGAATGATAGCCATAATTAATATTGTTTAGTGATAATGAGGTTGCTATCATGTGAGGAAGTAGAAACATGAAGTAAATGCCAGGTGTTGCCCCAAGTAACCACCTACCTAAGTAGACAGAAAAATATGGCATCAAGAACTATAATTGCTCCAGTTTTGCCAGAGAAGAACTGAATCACAGGTTATAATTTGCATTAATTTGCACAGTCTAGCCAAGGTCATGATATGGTAGAAGGAATACATTGAAACAATGCATAAAATGTGCTTTTACATGGGCTGCTCATTGTTGCAGTTACCCAGGATCACAGAAGCAGGGAGCAGTAGTTATCTTCCAAGTATCACTGCAGCATGAAGAAGACCAGGGGATTTCTATCAATATATAACCTCTCATATTGGGAAAGAAGGATTTGTTGATACTGAGATTGCACCAGAGAAAAGGTCATTTCTGAAAAATGTGTTTTGCATAAAGAAATCATGACTTTTTACAGTTATTGAAGGGCACTTTCGGCATTTTTCAAAAGGTAATATTTTATTTTTTGTTGTATGGTTTGAACAATTGTGTTTGGAAATTAACTTAATTTATAGCAAAATGCTTTAAAGATAGAAATTCAAATAAATAAAACTTTTCCTAGACATTGGAATGCAACTCCATGTCAGTCATGAATTGAAAAAGACTTATCTTCAGATTTTTCCAAACATTTATGCTGCTTTTGGATAGGAGCAGTCACTGAAGGATTTATTCACCAGGTTAAAATAGATATAAAAAATCCACCTGTCTTCACATCTATTCCTGTGACTGCCTAAATCAATTAACAAAAAAATCCTATTTATTTGTTTAAAAATCACTGTCTCTAAACTGAGCTATGTAAGCTATTTATTCTGCTTGCAGTAATTCCTACCTTTTTTTTTCATTTTCTTTTTTTCATTATTAGAAATACTGTGTAGATTCTGGCATGTATCAAGATGGAGGAACTATGATATAATGACAGGTTCTTCCCTAAACTTATTCTTAGTCCATGTGAAATCAGGAAGAACCATCCCAAAAGATTTTATTTTTTCCATAAAATTTCTGACTCAGCTGGCAGGCTCAATCACTTGTCATATTATGAAGTTGCAACCTTCTTTTTGGATACATATTCACATTTTAACTAAACTCACATAACCACCATTGAAATCACTGATAATGATTTAATTTTTAACATTTTCACTCTGGGGTGGGAAGGTTAGGTCACAGCAGGGTGGAGCAGGAAGAGTAGCAATTACATTCCAAACCTCTTGGCTTAAAAAGCATGTGGGTTTGAATTCAATGAATGTGTATAGTCAGGAGAATGTCACTTACTGTTAGACACCTTTCTAGACATGTCAGGATTAAGAGAGATTTCAGTAGTCATCTACTGGAAAAGATGTTTGTATCCGAATAAATGCAAGGGAGGGATTGGCAGAACAATCATCTTGAAGAACTGGGATGAGCTTCCTGATTACTGTGAAAGACAGACTGAGAAATGAACAGCTGAATATTTTTTCTAACCTTCACAGTAAATAATATAATTTTTCTGGGGAAAAAAATTGATTTTTATAAAAAGGCATTTTCCATCAGAAACTGCTCCAGTGGCAATTTCCTGCCGCAGTTCTACCTCTTAGCTACATTAGGTAAGACATTCTAACAAGGACTGGAGGCTGCCAGTGGCACTGTTCAGAAATTACTCAGGACCAACAGGTCTGAGGTTGCTCTGCCATGTCCAGAGCCTCACAAGCACAGCTGCTGTCATCAGATACTGTACAGCAGCTCAACTACACGGCCTCCCTGAGAACCACTTCAGGATGTATTTCCCACTCAATATATAGAATCGATGTGGTCAGGAAAGAGGAAGCATCTACCACAGGGACTTAGAAAGAGCTGAGAAATTAAGGTAAATGATGCAAGGCTAGAAAATCTGTGCAAAGTTATTACTGAACAATTGGAAAATACCAATGTAGATCATCAATAGGTTTATTTAGTCTGAATATTAGAGGCTTTCAGAGGACTGAGGTTTTGAAGCAATCTTCCTGCAGGACCTTTCAGAAACCTAATTTTGTTTAAGATCAGTACTGTGGACTTGTGAACACAACTAGTTCATTACCATAGTAAGGGAATGAGCTCTGACCCAAGAGTTTCCTGGAGGCCCTGGGGTGCATGTTTTCAGTGAAATTGTTATGGTCAGAAGCCAAATGGGTGGGAATCCAGCTATAAGTAAGGTCTAGAAATCATACAATAGTGTTTTCCTGAACATATTGCATTTTGACCATCAAATTGTGAAGGAAGAATACAGTTAGTGAACGAAACATGAAAAATAAGTAGCTGGTTTAACGAAAGACAGATTCACCACTCCTCAAGAAAAAGCAAAGGTCAATTGAACCTGTGAAAGTCCATGCACACTAAGTAAGACATTATCAATATTTTCTTGCTTTGAACCCATAGAAAAGCAAACTCAAAATAGTATGACTGGTAAAATGTGCAAGGATTTTACACCATTGTAACACTACTAACAGTATTTTGTAAGATAGCTAGGCTTAAATATTAAAGCAATAGTCATAGCCCCTAAGGGACAAAGAGAGGTCTCTAGTACAGTTGCACAAGCAGGGAGAAGAAGAATATATACAAGCACTGAAATATGCCAGGAGAGGAGATCTAAGGATGGGAAACAAGCAGGAAGGCTCTTTAAAAACCAGAGTTCTGCAGAATAAGCTAAGGCAGCCTGATTCCTGATTCCAAAAATAAGCTGTGAAGACTAGATGAGATCACCTCATTTCTTTTAGGGAATTGGACAGGGCATGAAATACCAACAATGAGAGAAGAAAAATGAGGAGGAAAGAAGAGAGTCCACCCAGCAACTGTCTTCCCCTGGAACTAACAATAACTGACTGATCTTGGTCAAGTGGAGGACAGCCTTCAGTGCCAACTAAAACCACATCAATTTGTCGGTACTTCAAACTTATAGCTGGTTTAGATTAAATTTGTTAAGGTCTCAGTATTCTTCACATGCAGTGATAAGGATTGCTACTGTTTAAAAAGTAGTCACTGACAACACAATGTTCATAGTTAACAAGCATCAATCCAGAAAAGAGTCATCCTAAAATTATAAACTGGTCTGATTTGTTGGTCTTCTAAACATTTCCATCATAGTAAAATACAATTCCCTAACTGATACATATAGATTTTCTTATAGCTAGTTGTGACATAGTTAAAAAGCTTTTTTTGCTTTTAACATTTGTGTGGGAATTTTAATCAATTTTTTTAAAATAATCTAATCTAATAGAGTGTGTTTCCGTTAAAGATGGTAGTTTCACTTTTAAAATCAGAGGAAATGGAATTGCCAAAGGTTAAACCTGCATAAATCATCAAGTCAATTTCTGCCAGTCTGTCTTCCCTGTTTTATATTCCCATTAATATTTTTTTTCTGAAGCTCTCTGAAACATTCAAATCTGTGTTGATGCAAGATAGACAGTTGCATCTGTGTTATAAAATTATTATTTCCTTGGGAAATATAAAAACCACTCACCACTCTTCATTCACGTACTTTGCTAACTCTGTTAAATTCTGGGAGCTAGGTAATCTGTATTTCTGACCCTACAAGCTTAAAAATCCATTTTAGTGTGGCATAGCTAAGGTTTTCTATCTAGGAGAAGGCATTAACCAAAGCTAGTGTGTCGGATTGATATTTCAGGATGAATTTTGGGCTGAAGAACTGCTTCTCAATAAAAATGGTGAGGAAAGTACTTGTACAGAATTTATAAAGAAAAACAATACAGGCGAATGATTCACGAACTATTTTGTGTGCTGTATATTTGAAAACAAATTATGTAAATTTAAAAAAGGAATACAGATTGGTTTTCTAGACATCTGCTAAAAACTGAATTTATTAAATTTACTGGAAAACAAGAAACTGCACAATATTCCCAGTTCTCAGGGTTTTTTTTTACCTCTTAATTCTCATATGCGAGGAAATCGATGAGGTCACACTTAAACTAAGCTGCGTGTGGTGCAAGATTCCTATACTAAATTATGAGACAACCATGACGGTAATAGTATTTTATTTTAATTTTAAAGCATCATGAAAATGCTGTGATCAAAATCGGGACTCATTGTACCAGGTTACACACACATTAAAAATTATTATTTCTTCTCCACAGAAGACATAATAAGATATCAATAAATAAATATTCAGAAGTTTTTTCTTATTTATTTTGGAGTGTGTTTTAGACAGGCAGCACGGGAAGAGGACAATGCAATAGCATACCAGGGTGGGAATAGAAAGATTAATTTTGGAGAGCTAGAGGAAGGCAGTTATCACCAGGAATCCCTAGCAAGTGTAGGATAAAAAATTTTGGGGGTTGTGGGAAAGAAAAAAAGCAGAATGACTGAAGAAAAAACAAGAACAGAGAAGTTAGAAGATTAGCTGTTCAGTAAATTTTATTCTTATTGTCAAAAGTGTAGCTGTAGGATTTATGTAGTGCACAGTCATTCTAAAGACAGGATGATTAATTTTCTCAGGGTTTTCTCTATGATGGCCAAACAGCAATATCAGAGTGCTACACAAAAATTATTTAATCTTCATTGCACTCTAGTGATATGAAGAGATGGTGCAATTCCCTATTTTATAGGTACTAGAAAGAGACAAAGAGGTCAAGTGCACTCATGGATTTTTAGAGTCCAAGTTGAGGGCATAGAATCTGATTTTCCAGCATGCATTACAGAGCATTTTAAAGGTTCAAAGCACTTTTGTGTGAAATCCATGAAAGTTGAACACTTCTGCAGACCAGACCCCGTGATTTCAGGTCGAGCCCAGAATATGATGAATACAGTTATTGTCTACTCATGAGAGGATGCTTAAATTCATGCAGAAATTCTTTATCAAAGATAAAAATAATTTTGTAGGATTATACTCAATTTAAAAATTGAGCCACCCCCTTTTTTTCCCTTTCCTTGACCAATCCTCCATCCCAATCTCATCTTTCCCAGCAAATAAAAGTTAAAAAAGCCTTCTTTGCCAAGATCCATCTAGCATGATAAGCTTTGCATTCTGTGTGAAGTATCTTAAACATACAGAAATATGCATAAACTTCCATGACTCCAAATAATAATTTTTGCACATTATCTTCAGTTAAAATGTGTGTCTCTTTGTACAAGTTGGAAGAAAACAGGTCTGAATATTTTGAAAATCTTTGCAGAATAAAAGCTTCCAGATTCGTCCCAAGTCCATCCATGCTTTACAGAACAGGCCCCACCGGGTCAGAAAGACAGTGCTCACAACCTTCGGTTGTATTTTGCACATTTTGCTCCTTATATTCCTAAGATTGTTTATATATGTCTAGCTTCTTTTATTTGTCTCATTATCACCGTATCAAAAATCTCTTACAACTCAAGTGGTGCTTTCTAGAGTCTCTGCTATCTGGTTTTCATTACTAGTATGTTGTACCTCTTGGCTGTCAGTTTAACTCACTGGAATACCTGCTCAGCTCCCAACTATTTGAAGAGCCATTCATATAATAATTTTACAGGTGGATAATTCAAAAAAATCTGGCATAATTATAGGTAATTTATTAACCCATGTATCTCCCTCTGCCTTCCACTAGCTGTCTGAAGTGGGTGAAAGTATCTAGCACATAGTTATGACCAGTAGCACTTGAAAAATATAGATGGACTTGAAAAATTAGGAGTTTTCTGTTCCTTTGTTCCCTGGCCTGAAAGATTAATTGATGATATCTCAAAGATCTGTTTTTAAAATTATAGAAAGAAATTTGGGATCACACGGGGAATTCTACAATACATGTAAATGTGGAACAGATTTTCCAGTGTTGAATAGCTTTTAAAAATAACTCAATTCTCAGTACCTGATCTACTGTATACTAAGTATGACTCATGCACTACTTAGTGATGGACTGCCCCACTTTATTCATCTATCACAACAATGATCTGAAATATTGCTGTGTGGGAACTAAAAGCAATTGCAGATTTTCTGAAAGCAATTACCAGAGAAGTTTCTTTTTGCAGTTTAACTACTAAGGACACTCAGAAAATTATGATTTGGAGACCTCTGTGTAGGATCTTCCAAGTGAGCATAGTTTTCTCAATGTAATATTTCATATTTTTTGGCAAGAACCCTGTTAAAAATGTTGCTATGATTTATTTTTGTTTTTACTGAAATTGAGAAGTGTTCACAAACAAATTCTGGGTTCTTAAAAAAATTACTTCAAATAATGGATTCACCCAGTCAGCCACTTCTCTTCACCAAACCAGCAGTGAAGAACCTTCACATACACAGGTAAGAGTAAAGCACTGATATTTCCTTCCTCAAAGCAAGGTGGGATGAAAGGGTCTCACCCATACATTGGCAAATGCAGGTTACTTTGGAACATGTAATTTTAGAGCACATACTTTTAGCAGGGGCTTTTGCTTGTCTATCATGCCAAACTGTGAAATCTTCTACCTTACTGCATACCCTACAACATCAAGTTGCTATCATGCATCTTATCATTTGGCAGTGGGGAAGGGCAGGTTGCTTCAAATCTGTGTAGTGCTGAACTTTTGTGTTTGTGCCATTAATGCTGCAGGAAATCATGTCTGTTGCCAGAGCCTATAATATCATGCATCATTGAAAGGACAAAGGGAAGTGTTTACTTACTGCAACAGCATTGCTGGGTACAGCAATTCTGTGGGACAAAATGTCCATCTGTGTGAGGAACTCACTAGCGTAGAGTTGAAAACACTCAAGTCCTGAAACTACTGGAAACAGTTTACATAATTATTATGTGTGGTAACATACATAAATCTCAGATTGGTCTTCAGCATGGGAAGAAAATGTGCAAGACTGTGATTGCAATTAAAAAAAAATTCTAGGGGATAAGCTGCATTTCTCAGTACAGAGAAAATTTCAAACATTGCCTGGTGGAAACAGCTCATTTTCAAGCAAATCAAGTTTTTTTACTGTCTCTGACACTACCTACACTTTACCTTGGATAACTTGTACTCCATTCATTTGGAAAAAAAAGGAAAAGCAAAAAGAAAAGGGGGAAAAAATCTAAGTACTTTTAGGTCCACTAATTGACAATAAAACCAAGGAATGAGGAATATTCTTAATTTTTATTGATAAAATTCATAACCATTTTCTTTTGCTTACAGGACTAATTTAGAATGAGCTCATGTTCTTCATATTAGTCTTTACAGGCATGACATTTTTATACCACCATATAAGCACTTCCCCCCACCCCCAAAGGTATTGCATCCATATGTTCCTCTCAAAAGCTTGCCACTTTCTAAAAATATTGTTGAAAATGGTGATTCTAATAAAATACATTTTAAAATAAGTCAGATGAAATGTTTTAAGTGAATCTTCTTTCAAAGATAGGAAAGCCTAATAAGAAAAACAAATATTTTGACCTTCTGTTTGCCTTCAACCAGCCCAATGAAACATAATATAGCAGTTAATAACAACTGACATGATCTCTTACAAAACAGATTCAGGCTGTTTACTCATTCCCTTTCCCTTCTTTGCCTTTGGCTAAATGGAAGAAGTGAAGATATACAGAAAAGACAGAGCATAAAATGACTTTAAAATGGTTTAAGTTCTCATTATTTCAACTTTAAATTTTTTAGTTTACAAACAAAAAGTTTTATTATTTTAATTGCTGTTTATGCCTGTGTTGACTGAATTCTGAGACAAGCTACCCTCTTGCCTTCTCTCATATTATGGTACTCCATATTTGCAGGACAAATATTACCCTCGATTATTGTGCATAAATGACAACTTAATTTGAAAACTAGGAGGTCACACAAATTGCAGTCAGTGAGTATTTTTGCACTATTGAATCTTTGTCACTGTATTAATATAGACAAAAGAAACAACTTGATTCCAAGGATGACAGGTGAACATGAAGCCTTAACTGTGCAAGCAGTAGATGGATTTCTCAGCTCGCTGATGGAACCAGAAAAAAAACTTGAAACAAACCATAAACTGCATTAATCTAAAATTAAATTATCCTCAGAAGAAAAACTCTGCATTATTTTTTCATATCCTTTTTTAAACCAAAAATTAAAATTTGAGGGCATAGAAGCCTCGCAGAATAAATGCTGACAGTTCTGAGTAAGAAAGGAAAAACACTGGTTGCATGGAATGCATACAGCATTAAATTATAACATTCTTTAAAATGTTTTCAGCTTTTCTTTATTAAAACTGTTGGTTAAAGTTGCATTACATTCAGAGATGATTTTGGTATTACTGAAGCTGTTGCAGATTTGTTTTTAGAGAAATAAAATAAATAAAATAAGCCAAAGAATCTCTAAATTTTCTTCACTACATACTTGTCAGATAGGTATCCATCCCTACCTTGAACCAAAGACCTGGACCCACACTGAAGTAACACCAAAAGGCTGAACTCAAAGAAAATTATAATGAGGTATATAGGTAATACTCTCTGCATTTGGAAACACAGCCAACTTTCACCTGATGTATCTTGAAATAAATTTGCTATTCTTTTGTATGGAACACTTCCCTTTTGAGGGCTCTAAAATGAACAAACTCATTTTCTAACTGCTGCTGTTTGACCATGTCAAGGCCTGATCTAGCATTCTGTTTCTAGGACTTCATACATAGTTCATTAAGGAAATGAGCGAATTCTGTAAATTGAATGTAAGATTATGAAGAAAACCAGAAAGAAATACAATTCATACAATCCTAAAGAATCAAATAGCACTAGAGGAGGTTGGCTGGACTACTTGTAGATCAGAATGAAAATGTTACTACGGTTAAAAGTGTCCTAAACTATTTTTACCCCAACAAAGAGAAGGGCAATGGCCTGATGCTTTTTTTTTAACACAAAGCACTGAAAGCTTTTTACTTCCAGAATCTAATTCTCTATCCTGTTTTGTACTAGTTAACACTAAGTGCAATTTGAAAGTCTGTCCTCCCTTCCACTGCCATAGACATAACCAAAATACACCAAATCACGAAGAAACACAGAGAAGAAATGTCCTTGTTATTTGCTCTGTAAGATCATTACAGTGTTTCTGGAATCCGTGCACTGCTCACGAGTTTCAAGGAGAGTGTGTAATGCATACACAACACTGCCTGCAATTTCCCATACTAAGAGACTTGAAGAAGAAATGTCTTTCACTTTTCATCTGCTAATAATTTGCTGTGCTTCTCTCTATAGATATTTAAGTTCAATCCATGTTCCATGGAAATTCCTAGAAGGAAAGGATCTGATTGACTTCAGACCATTTTTAATATACAGTACTGCCTAATATGAAAACAAGACTTCCTAAGCCAAATTTGACTACTACATACTGAAGTCAGCTGAAATATTTTAAGTGAATCTTCTTTCAAAGATAAGAAAGTCAACATGAACATGGAACATGAATCAAACTCTCTTTGCATGGCAGGTGGCTGAAATAGTCAATAAACTGCTGATTCAACAACAAAGATAAGTTGCATGCAATAGCAATCAATTTAGCCGACAATCTGGAAATACCTTTAAATGAGAAAGCAATAGTTAACTGATTTTTCCCAAAGAAGGAGATGAGAACTAAGTGGTCATGTACTTTCAGGATTTATAAAATAAAATGTTGGCTCTGATTCAATTCATGTTAGATTCAGCTTTTCTCTGGGGTAAGTTTACAGCAGAAACTATCTCCTTTGATAATACTCAAACCACTCTGTCTTTCCTTTTTGAATGCAACAGGAAGCCTAGCATGTGCATATGATTCCTAATTTGAGTGAAGTTTATAAAATATATCCTTCAACTTTGACAAGGGAACAAGCACACTAGCTGGTTTAAGTACTACATTCTGATTTAAAGTTGGCCATTTAAGAGATCATTCTATTTAGCAATGTTATTGTAAATGGCTTTAGACCTATTTCTTAAGACACTTTAGGTCACTCCATTTGCACAACTTAGGTGATATCTCAGACGAAAAAAAAAATAGTACGTCAAGAAAACTAATGAAAAGAAGAAACTGGAGAGTATAAAAAATAGGCCACTTATTTTTGACGTGTGCAGTCTTGAATCTTGCATTTCATCAGAATTTCTGTTACATCAACTTTGCTTTCTTTGTGCACCATGTGTCTACTCAGCCCATTTACTATAAAACCCTCATTATTACTGAGTTTGTTTAATGATATTTTTAGAATCCCCTAGTTATAGGAATAGGTACTGTTCCATCAGAGTACATAAGGATTAGATACACTGTCATTAGCATTTTTTAAGCACTGACCCACCTATGCAGAACTCACTCTGACCCCCTGCACACACTTTCCACCTGGCTGCTTTGAGCCAGTCAATCATTTCTCTGGTCCTACAACATTGGTGTAAAATACAGTGAAACATTTTATTAAGACAGGAAGTAAAGCTGTGTTATCACGTTCACTCTGCTCAGTGTATCTGCATGGTGACAGACAAAAATCATTTGTTCTCTGTATCTCATTTGCTGTTCATTTCAAAAAAACTAAAATATAACAATTTCTACAGGCCTATAAGATCATGGAATATATTTTCACTCATATTCCTTCTGGTAATAAATTGCCCATTTGACAGGTCCCCATCCCATCCATGATGTTTACAATGGTTAGACTATTAAAACTCTGGTTTTATTCAGGTCACACAAGATTGAGTTGTGTCAGTGTCTGTATATTGCATTACTAATGCCAGCAATAAGACAAGTAGTGCTAGAAAAGTAGACAAAACCTCTTCATAAACAGCATTTTTCTATTAGGTGTTTATTTTATCCTATAAGGGATTTTGCTTAAAATAAAAAATGAAAATAAAAATAAAAAAATAAAACAAACAAACAAACAAACAAAACCAACAACCCAGCATACTCATCTCTTGAGTACAAGTGGAGTCAAGCAAGTTAAGATAAAGTCCTTCTTTCATAGAAAAACAGTATCTTCCAATCTCTAAACCTTGATCACAATTTTGAGCCTGTGTAACATGGTTAAACTCTGAATTTCTGTGAAGTTTAGTTTTAGTTTGGCTTTGGGGTTTTTTTTTTCCATTTATGCAAACGTTGCTTGTACTAGGAGTTCCCTTGGAGCATTATGCATAATGCCACTCTGGCATATGGGTGCTTCAGTAAAAAGCGCTTCAGCTGTTTAAATGAAAACAGCTTTTCCATATTTCTGACAGAGCACTTGAATGGCAGAACTGATGGAAATACATATTGTGCTCCCAGGAAAGATGAGGCCGTATAGTGAATATTAACAAACAATGTAATTTTCTAAATAAATGTCTATTTGTTTAATTACTACATATTTGTAAAAGTCCTGCATTTTTCAAGTGTCATAATATCCTTACAACCTTACAAAACAAAAGAAGCAGGACCTTAAAAAAAAGTTAAATATCTGAAAATGCACCAAGGTTAGCTTGCAACAAGCTCTGCACTGGATTTGCAGTTAAGTTATGAGCAGAAAAAAAAACTGATATAAGTATGATATAATAGGACAGCATAGCCTCTTTCTTTCCTTCTGCAAATATTTTTCAGCTGATCCTTTTTTTTAATCCATGTACAAGATTAGTCTCTATTAGCTTGCTGTCACATGGGGATAGTTATGAGCGTCCATACAAAGCAGTGCACGTCCATATTATTTGGTCTATGAAGTATTTTAAATAATCTGATCAGGGTAGATTGTTATGAACAGAGGCAGCTTAAAGTCTAAATTCAAAAGACAGAGGATGAGGAATAGGAATACTGTGAGGGAGATGAAGAAGAGAGGCACAAAAATAATTACATGAGTCTATAGCATCCTGGCCTGCATCACCACTGTTGTGGCCATCAGGACAAGGGCAATGATTGTCCCCTAGTACTCAGCACTGGTGAGGCCACACCTCAAGTGCTCTGTCCAGTTCTGGGCCCTGCACCACAAGAAAGACACTGAGGTACTGGAGTGAGTCCAGAAAAGGGCAACAGAGCTGGTGAAGGGTCTGGGACACGAGTCCTATGAGCAGAAGCTGAAAGAGCTGGGAGTGTTTAGGCTTGAAAAAAGGAGGCTTGGGGCAGACCTCATTGCTCTTCACAGCTACCTGAAAGGAGGTTGTATCCAGATGCGGGTCAGTGTCTTCTCCCAGGGAACTAGTGACAGGACAACAGAAAAGGCCTCAAGTTGTGTTAGGAGGGGATTAGATTCAATATTAGGAAAAATGGCTTCACCAAAAGAGTTTCCAAGCACTGGAACAGGGTTCCCAGGGAAGCGTTTGAGGCACCATCTCTGGAGTTATTTAAAGGATGGGTAGTTGTAGCACTTAGAGACATGGCTTAGTGGTAGATTTGTCAGTGCTGGGTTAATGGTAGGACTTGATGATTTTAAAATCTTTTGCAAGTGAACAATTTGGGTCAAGAGTCTTATCATCTCCAAACTCCTTTCTCTCTGTATTCTCATTTAGAATTGTTCATTACTGTATTAATTACTGTCTTTTATGCCCCACAGTCCGTGCCTTTTGGCTGCTCAAGTTTCATGGTCTTTGTTGCTATTATTATAAATTTTAATTTCAAATATAAATAGGAAAATTACCATATTGTCTTCCAGGTTTGTGATTTCCTATTGTTTGGGATGCTGGGATTTCCAGATTCCAATTTCAGCACCATCTGCCTGTTGAATGGCTGTAAAATGGGAATGATGGGTCCTTTGGAGATCAACAATCCCTTTGAGTCTACAAAAGACACTGCTTTGGCCCCACCCAGAGTAAAACTGCAGTTTCCCACTCAGCAATGCTCCGGGACACAGGTTGCCAGGAGTGCCTGATGCGTCTCCATGAGGCTGGCACAGACAAACTGTTCTTCTGCAGAAAGTGTGCCATGGTTGGAGAGCTGTGTTGCCGGTGAGGGAAATACAGGAGGAAGCAAATTGGCTATGTAGTATCTGGGGGAACAAGCAAGAGATTGACCAGTTATTTCCAGAGACGCTACAGTCCCAAGATCCTAAGGAATTTCAAACCTCAGTTGTAGAAGAGAAGCAGGCAGACTCAGAACCCTTGAAGGTCATTAGTCAAGGGTCTGTTGAAGATGAAGACCGAAAGTGGGTTATTGCACGCACCATGAGGAAGGTTCCTCGATGGCAAGTTGAACATGAGTCAGCAGTGCCCTGGCAGCTAGGAGGGCCAGCATGTCCTGGGGTGCATCAGGCACAGCATTGCCAGCAGGTTAAGGGAGGTGATTGCCCCACTCTGCTCTGCACTTTCTGGCACATGGAGTGATTCTTGGAGTGTCCTGCAGAGAGTAAGGAGTTGGACTCGATGCTCCTGACAAGTCCCTTCCAAGTCAGTATATTCTATGATTCTCCGATTCTATGGACTCAATTTCTTTTCAAAGACTGTTTTTTTCCTTTGTTTTCCTTAATAAATATAATTTACTCATTTTGCAAGAAAGCCTAGTCCAGAGCTCCTATTCACAAAACTCTAGCTCTACCTTCAAGTCATCATCAAAATTAGTTACCATTTGCTTCTTCATTTTGCAGACAGTAACGATTTTTTGTCTTCTAAATTGCGTATTTCCTAAAAATATTCATTGTTATGAAGATTAACTTTCCCCGTCTAATAAGATGAATAGTCTATAAAAATGACCACACTTTATAGAAAGCTACTGACTGGCATTTTGCTGGTATTGCAATCCTTAAAGTATCTTTCTTTCTCTTAATGTTAGAATAAAGTTAATAAGCAACCAGTGACATAGAATGTAGCTTCTGAAGCTAAACTTCGAAGTAATCTTAAAAGGAAGGAGGAAAATTGTTCCTGACAAGCTGAAATTACTTTATAAAGCCTCCCATATTTTGAAGAGTCATGAGTTGTCCCAGACATGAAGCTTATTTCAGTGTTTAACAGAACTCGTTTATAAAGAAAATATCTTCCCCAATATCAGTTTTCCAAAAGAGTACCCCTTAACCCCTGCTTTTTGTTTCTATTCATTGTTGGCATGGAGACGAAGAGGCACTCCACTAGATTGATCAATGCATGGTAACATCAACACAACATTTTCCGTCAAGTTCCCAGGAGCCTTCCTCCTGAATCTGTCATTTTGATTCAGATAACTAAATCAGGCTAAGCACTGCAATGATAACGGATGACTTGCCTCATTAGCTGTCTCCTGCTGCTTTACTCTGTCAGGAAGCACTACAGTGGCTGTCTGGGTTCCTGTGAGAGACAATGTGTTTCCCTTATAATATTTTGGTATATATATGTTTTTCTCATTTCTGTCTATTTTTTTGTATATAATCATATACATAGAGAGATAAATGCAAGCAGTGTTCAATGAATATTTCATTAAGAGGAAATAGAGTTGAAAAATTATTTATCAAGGTCCAAAACTGAATATAAATAGACACATTTCATAGAATCCTGATAATACAATTATATTCTTTTACATTCACTGTCTCAAACTTTCTGTTTCCTTTAAAATGGATCCTTTTTTGTTAAGACACTTTGCTTATCTTAACATTCAATGAATCAATTACTCTAGTTGCACTAACATACAAAAATTAAAATCCTAAGCATCATTCCTAGATGAGTACTTTGAATTTTAAGTATGGCGTTGAATAAATAAACTGCATAAAATAAAACCTGCAAATGATAGGATAGATTTTCAGTTGTAGCTATTAAAAAGACCATGGTTATATCCCAGTATGTACAAGTTCAGGTAAAGAAAATTAATCCAAGTGTATATTTAGCCAAGTTGCAGTGTGCACATGAAGACAGTAGTAGCTATATTTGTTTCTTTTTAATTGTGTTTATGGCAGGTGTTTAAATACAGAAAAAAAAAAAGGGACTGCATTTACTCAATGAGTCACAAACCATGGTCTTTTACTATCACTACCTCCTTCTTAATATATTTGTGCCATTTATTGACCATAAATTAATACAAATTATTGAAATTATAATATGCTAAAATCACAGTCTCTGTCATATTTCCACTTGAAAATATACAACTTCCTTTGAATTTCAAAGGTAGAGATTTATTTTATTAACTGAGAAGTCTTGCCCCAGCATTTCAATATTACCATTCTGTGAGCATCAGCTAAGCATCTCAACCACACTGAGCTGGCAATTTGGTTATACAAGAAATGAGAAAATGGTGGCATTAGCCATTTAAATCCCTTCCCTAGCACTTCAGCTTTTAAACTCAAACAGAGATGTTGAATAAAATATTTAAGTTGGGCTGGAGAAACCCAGTTTCTTTTCCATGTTTGGTAATGAGGTGCTTGCACATTCTTGTCAAGACACCTTGGTTAAATTGACTGGTCAGACTCAGAAGGTTACACTCCAGTATTTGGAGGACTCAGTCCTTGACTGCCAGAGTGTCGCAGTAATGACACAAGAGATGGAGACACCTGTTACCAGCAAGGAAGAGAGAGCAGGAAGGGGCCAGCACGGCCCACCTTCTTTATTTTATATACATTTAGAAATCACTATTCATTGGAGGAAATCAGTTCTTCCTCCCTCAATCACAGTGGTCAAAGGAAATGTCCATCAAAGTTCTGTGTCCAGGAGAAAGGAATGTAAATGATAAGATACAATTACAATAACATGGCCATGTTTACATAGAAAAGTGTGAGAAACTAACTACAAAAGAATGACAACATCCAGAACTGCAACAGTTAGGGCAACACCAGAGCACTCACAAAATTCTCAGTAACCTGAGTAAGTATGAGCCAGAAATGGATAAGGAAGTCCCAGCATTTCTCTTCCATTGCTGCCTATGCCTAGTTCTTGACACCACCTGCCAGCCTGACATATATGTACTCAAAATCCAGTGGGATTCACAAAGTGCATAGTCTCTGGCTAGCTCACTCATAAAGCTCAATAAAGCTTTGATGGAGTATACTTAACATTCAGGGGGCAACAAAAGGAAAACTCTCAGTATATTTTTTCCTCCATTATGTTAGTGTAACTCAATAATTTCTTCTTCACTAAGCATTTTTTTTCTATTTGCAATGTCTCTACATGTTACAAATTATTCCCTGAGTTATTTCTGAGAATATAAGGAAGTGGTTCAGGTTGCTATAATTTCATATTTCTGCCCGGGTTTCGAGCAAGGCTAGTGGCCAATTAATTTTTTCAGTAGCCATGTGGGGGAGGAGCCTGGATTTGTGTGGGCATGGCCAAGACCCTGATGTTATTCGATACCATCTTATGTCATTGCCAGGGGTGAGGAAAAGAGACTCTCTCTTGCTTCCAGGATGAAACAGCATTCCTTTGCAGTGGGGGAAAGTGTGGTGAGGGGAAAGTGTTTTTTCATTGTCCTGGGCTTGGTGAGCATTTTGCATGTAAATTACTCTCTCTTTGTACATTTTTTGTCATTAGTCTTGTTGCTATAACTGTTCATTTTCTATTCTCATTGCTGTTTCCAGTAAATTGTTCTTATCTCAACCCCTGATCTTTGTTTTTTTGTCCTCCAATTCTCCTCACCATTCACCTGCAGGCAGAAGTGGGTGGGGCAGGGAGAGGAAGCAATTGCCAGCACAGTTTCAGTGGGAACGCTAAATTAGAGACCAACTTTCCTAAACCACAACGATGGCATAACAAATACAATGTGTTACTCCTAAGTTTAAATCTTTTTCTGCCTTTCAGTCATTAAATGGCCTTCATTAAAATCAATGTAGAAAGAAACCATGAGCCAAAGACCCCTTATCATATTTGTTAGGGGAAGAGAAACACATTTTCTTCCATTTTTTACTGGATAGGGCTGAATTATTTTAATTATGTAATGCATATGATTCACATTTTAAAATATTTGGACATTTAAAAACTACCTCACAGAATTAGTCTGGTAAGTTATTTATGGTTAGGGATGAAAGATGCTTGGTTATAAATAGTCTGGACTTTCATATATCTGCGAGTGCTATGCCATTTCCTCTTCAAAGTACTCTGATATAGAGAAGCAGAATGGAAACGAATCCTCTCACCACCATTTCATTTTAGGATACAGAAAACATGGGGCTAAATTGTATAAAGATCTATATGTACGTTTTTCTTCATTATTTATTAGATTGTATATATCAAGTCATTATTGAATCATATGATATAAAACGTTACTAAAATGGTTTTAAGAGGTGAAAAGATTTGTAAAACTGAGTTTTTGAGACACCAAAGCTAATAATTGTTCTCAGCAAATTTTGTGAAGTGTTTTATAGATTTTATCTTTAGCATGTTAAAAGTTTTCCCATTCATTTTCTTTTTTTCCTCTTTTCAAAATTCCATCGAATCCATGCTTGCCAATTTCATCACTTTCCTCTCTAATTGACTCAATACTAGGAGCACACCTTGAGAGAGAGAAAAAAAATGTCTTGAAAAAACATGACTCCAGGGATCAGGGCTATATAAACTGACAGGACCAATTATGTCTTTGTCATTCAGGTGGAGATATGCACTTGTTTTTGTGTCTTTCTGTCCTGTGTTCTCTTGTTCAGACTACACCGTTCAGAGTTATCTGTTCTATCATCCCAGGACAAAGTTATTAGAGACTTCAGATCATTCTCACTGTGCTCCTTGGGAAGCTCTTGAAGTGATCTTACTTTTTCTAAAGTGTGATGTTCTAATCTGTTTGCAGGTGTTTGCTGCAAACAGGTGTTTTTGCTGCAGGTGTTTTGCTGTTTGGGGTGCTGTCAGTGCTGCATAAAACAAAGAACTATGTCATGTTTCATGCAGGCTTAAATCCTGCCACGAATACTTTTGTCAGATTGACACATTTATTGACTCTTCTTTTATGATCAGACTTGACTTTCTCACTCAGTGCTTAAGCAGTTTTTATTTTTTCATTCTCAAATGCTTTGCACTTGTGCCCATTTTTCTGGTTTTTATTTCTGTTGTTTCTTTGTTGGTTGGTTGATTGGTTGGTTTTTCCAGGTCACTTGTCTTTTTTGCCACAAATACATGTATCTAATGAAATCCCTTTAATTTTCATACTGACATTATAAAATGTATAACCTATGTTCTATCTTACAGATTATGTATGGAACATTGCATAGGACAAGACTGAGGCTAGATCTCTGCTGAATTGCATTCAACACACCTTTACATTTTGATAATGATTCTAACTTCTCTCTGCATAGTTCATCAACCATTCTGGAGGCGGGGAATTGGGGTCTTTTGGAAAGAGTGGGGGTGCCAGACCAGATGGGGCAGTCTTTGGAGAATCAGGTGGGGGGTGTATCAGTGGATCAAGGTGATATTAACACCCTGCAAGGGGGTGCCCAGGCTTTTCCCATTTTTAAGGCTCTCCCAAATTCGGGTCAGCCACACAGGCATGACATCTTTGCCTGGAAAGTAACATAGGGACGGATTGTAGCCGTGTGGCCCTCCGAGTCCTTTACCAACACAGGGCATTCGTGCAGTTGGCTCTGTGTGGTTCCTCCTAGCCTGGCGATGGCCGATCCCACTGGGGCTAGAGGCCAAGAAGAAGGCCATGAAGAGGAGGAGAGAATTGTCACATCAGCACCCATATCAATCAAACCTCAGAGCCGAATTTGGCGCAGACGAGCTTTCAGCAGGATGAGGGTACATGTCATCTGGTGACCCCGGACATGTCCTGTGCACGCCGCTTCCAAGGTATGGCACCCCCCTGCCTTCCCTTTCTCCTTCTCCCTCCTGCCCCCACCCCTGCCTCGGATGTTTGGGAAAATGGGGAGCTCTGGCCTGGCCACAGACGTGGTACTGTCAGCCTGGTGGGATGTCCTGGCTGCCGCCGATGCCACAGTGTCCAAGCACTCACTGCATGCTCTTCTGGATTGGTCATTGTGCTGCGGCTTCACCCAGGTTTTGGTAGCCAAACCCGATACTGGGCTGCTGCTGCTGTGACTGCTGCCTTTAACTAGACTGGCTGTGTGTCTCCTTGCTTGCTCTCTAACGACAAACCATGTTTGCATTCTCTATTCAAAAATAGGCCACAGTAAGGTCAAGATACAGAATATTATTCCTTCTGCACATTCCAGCTGTTCCCTTTAGCACATGGAAGGAACTTTGTTTAACATAATACTGCTTCAAACTGCTGTAGCAGAGGTAGATCAGAGCAGAAGGCCGTATAAATTTGTGCTCCACTTCGCCTACGTCATTAAGTTGTTTTGCAATGAGTTTGAGTCTGCATGTTTGTGTTGACATGTCCTAAGATAGTTCCTTCTAGGATTTCTTGGTGTAATAAAACCCTGACTTCATACTTCTTCCATGAGATTTAATGGCCCATTTCTTCCCTTGCCTGATGTTTGAAATGTGACGCTCTTTCCCCTTTGAAAGAGAATTACGAGATGGGAAACAGAAGTTATTTGCTAGATTATGTGTGTGGGAGAGAAGTTACCAGTTTCTTCACTTTTGATAGACAGCAATATTTCTTTTCCCAAACAAAGAGTCCCTGTTTCACTGTCCCAATCTGACCTACATTTTAACATGCTGAAACATCTTCCTGACTGCCTGTGAGTTTACCACAGTAAATGTGGTAAACTAGAAAGGGTAAAGACACAGTTTACCATCGTGAGTGTAAGTGTACAACATTATGAGTTGCTAACACTGCCAAAACCTAAGTTTAAATCTCCTGATTTTTAAATTAATGAGGTTTGAAATAGTAAATGGTAAGTGAACTTGAGTATTGTTCTGGCTTCCCTTGTAGATAGGAAAGATCAATAGATTCTAATTTTTAAATTGAAAGCTGAAGTGTTTCTCCAATCTTTTGATTTCAGCAACCAGGGTTTTAAGACATACTGCCTCCATCAAGAAACTAGTCATGTAACAGAACCAAGTTCATATTTTCACAGTGAATCTTTCTCTTTGTGGTTAGGGCAGTTTCCTAGCAGAGAAAATGACTTTCCATTAAAAAAAAAAATTAAAAATAAAAAAAAATCCCTGAGCTGTCATCCTCCCACCACTGGATTTACCAGCATAGAGTAGAGGATTTCTTGCACAATACTCTGAGCAATTCCTGGAACTGATATTTTGCAATTGCTTTAACCTCTCTACAAAGTGACTTTTTAATGCATATTTCCCCCACACATTCACATAAGATTAGTATTCTCCTTTAGCTAAAGAAAGATTAAGATGATCACTGTCTTAAAGTCTTTGATTCCTTCTTTTCAGCTGTAGTTCCTCCTACAGTAAATAATACTTAGTGAATTGAATAAAGTCCCATTATTCTTTGTCAAGATACCGTAGTAAATTGAGCCACAGTCATTTTCTTGACTCAAAACACCTGTTACTTACATCCTGTGCAAACTAGGAAATGCCTATAGTTAGAAAGATTCCATCTTTCAAATAGGAGGTGTTATAATTCTTGTGTCCCTTTCCAAATTTAATCAGAGCAAAAAAAAGAAACTGCTTACTCTTTATAAATCCTTTTGGTGTGCAGGATTTATAAAACCTCTGAGCTTCTTTGCCTAAAGCATATTTAGAACGGAGTGGAGTGGAGTGGAGTGGAGTGGAACGGAACGGAACGGAACGGAACGGAACGGAACGGAACAGAATAGAATAGAATAGAATAGAATAGAATAGAATAGAATAGAATAGAATAGAATAGAATAGAACTTTCTGTTCTCATGATGCTTTTAAATTCAACAGTTCACGAAGTGTTTCACTTAAAATTATTTTCTTTAAATAAAATCTCTGTCTCTATGGGTGTAGGCCTGACAGTTTAAATATATCTATGATTTCCAAAACTATTTAATATGTCTCCCAATGTGATTATTTAGTATCCATCTCAAAATATCAATATGATGGTGTGTGTTTCAAAATAATCTACTGACTGCTGACTTTAGAGTGCTGGCTCTATTTTTTCTTCCCAAATAATTGGCTCTAAACTCCAAAATTATACTGTGTGGTAAATGGCTCATGTTCCTGTACCTCTCACGCTATTTGATTCAAATGTTTGTAGTATAGAAATATATGTGCATGCACTATAAACACAGAGAGTGCATTTTTGTATTCAGATAAAGGAGAAATTGTATCTGGAATGCTTGAGATGGCTCTAAGCTTGTGCATCCATGTTTGTAGACTGAAAACAGGTTCCTGTTATAAATCCAATTCTGTTTTTTTCTGCTCTCTTAAAATTGCCAACCTTTGTCTCTGTCCTCAAAGAAACTGTATTAGAAATTCTGTGAAAAATCAGTTTCTTGGGCTTGTTACCAAGGGCAGGGATATATAGTCACTATTAAAATCACTTTTATAACTAATTCTTTCACGATAAGTGCACTGACCTAGCTGATAACAAAAACCTGAAACTGCGTAGAGAAAAAAATCTGTCACAAACGTATCATGCTATTGAATTAAAATTGCTTTTCAGTTTGGTTGGGAGATTTTCTGTTCTGGGCAAGGTCTGCAGGATTCACATTTTCCTCTACACATTTTTGGAAGAGTGCTTTAGACTGTGATTACCAGAGATGACTATTGAAAAGCATCAACAACTGTAGAACAGTTTGCAACACTTGCAAGACTCTGTAGGCTGTGAGGAGAAATACTTTGCTTATTTCATTTGTATACTTTAGCCCATTGTATATTAAAAGATAATAATTTGGAGAATTCAAGGAGAACCATGATAATGGGTTTTCTAAAGCTTAATGGACGTCATAGCTCAAACAGCTCTTTAGAGATATAAGCAAGCTTAATTCAAAGTCCAGTGGTGAAAGGAAAAAGGTGTGAAAGTCATAGAGGATAAAAATGAATATTGTGACTTATGCACCCTCTTAAACACTTACTTTAGAGTCTTTGTTTCAGTCTTCAACTCCTTTAAATCTAGAAAGGGTAAAGACACATGAAATGTAATAATTATTTCAATGTTTTTATTCAGATAAACTTCAAGAAAAAATGTTTGACTTATTTCTTCCTTTATTCAAAACTGTTTTGCCCAAGTTTGACACTAAAAACAGCAAAATATATTTTGTGAATAAGTAAAAAACAGGTATTAAGAATATGCATGCCATATGTCTATGTCCGTGCTTTCTCCCCTTGAATACTGGAATAATATTTCAAATTAAAGGACACAAAAAAATTTAAGTGTAAAACTTTGTAGTGGTGCATCTTAAATATCTTGAATACAGAAAATAAACACTCAACACATGAACATGGCGAAAGTGCTTCCCAGTGCTGTCAAGTCCAGCATAAGCAGGATGTATGTATCCTACATTGTAGTATATAGGATACATACATCCCATGTATGTATCATACATTCTTTGTCTCAAACCGATTTCACTAGCCAGGAACGTTAAGGTCTATTTTTCTTAAACTGTGCCACTTTAGGACTAGACTGACACTGTTTACTTTTACTCCTTGAATTATTTTTTTTTAAGTTTTTTATCTGTGTGGTCCTTTGCTTGCTGCATCATGTATCAACTCTATTCCTTTATCACTTTTGAATGCAAAGTAGAACAAAAGGCAAAATTGTGCCTAAAAGTACCTAAGGTTGTGTGTGACATGGCTTATGTTTGAGGCCACTCGATTGTTTACAGATAATTGAGATACTTTGTAAAATTTAAATATAAATAATTTCTTCCCTACATCAGAATTTCTGCATAAAGTGAGAAGGAAAACAGCCCCTGGAAATAGCAATTAAGCAAATAATCCCACTTCCTAGGACTGAAGCAGGCCTAGAATACAAGCAACTACCATGATAAGCCAAGTTGAGAGAAACCCTTGCAGGTGTAATTACACACATTTGTGGACACAGTTCCAGGGACAAAAATTACCATAGCTTTCATATTTTCTAATTTTCCTGTATGAATAATTTGTTTGTTTGTTTTTTGTTTTCAGGAGAGGAACACTGGTAATTGAAATAAACAGATAAGATGATAAAGTGATTACAGGGCACAGTGTTTTACTGTAGTCATCAGTTCACTAAAACTGATTATTTTCTTCTATAGAAACATTCTGTTGACAGAACATTAATTGTAACTAGATTATGAGAAAAATTATTCAAAAGATATTTATTATAAAGCTGCCATTTAATACTCTATTACGTCCTTAACCTTCTGTTCCTTAGAACACAATTGCTTCAAACAAAAGGGGTCTAGAACAACACAGAAAGAGCCTTTCCTTTTGTATTGCACAGCACTCACTTGAGCATGCTGTGCTCAAATGCTCAATAAAAAACCCAGTGTACCTTGTTTGCTGTCTTTACAATCCCAACAAACTGTGTGAACAATTTTTTTAAAGGGACAACATTAAAGATGAATGGATTTCCCTTCAGAGATTTGCAGGTATTGTATTTGCCAGTAGAGCTAACAGATAAATCAAAAAGCAAGAGAGTAGTAAAGAGCAAAAGGTATTAGCATTTGCATTTAATTTAAAATTATTTGGTAGTTGGTAAACCTATGCAAAGCAAATTGCAGTAGCAGTAAGACCTCTAAGGATTCATAGGATTGTACTTATTTTTATACAACTTCGTCTCAAAAGAACTCATTTTCCTGATATTTTCATGCTAGACACAAACACTAGAACATCACAAAATCTGAATTGTGGGCAACATGCATCAAAACATTAATTTATCCTATTTTAAGCTTCCAAACCTCATTTTAATAATATCTATAAATAATATTGTATTTATATATGTGTGTGTATATATACACACACATACATGCATATATTTACATATATGTGTGTGTGTGTGTGTGTATTTTAATAATAAATACTTTTGAACCATTTTGTCAGTGTGGGTTGGGGTTACTTTGTTAGCAAATCTTGATTTAAGCCTTGTCCCAGATGAAATATTATGAGAAAAAGGAATTTGTCAAAATAATCTAAGTTTGAAAACAGAGGATTGTATATTCTCTAATCATATATATAAAGTTTATTAGTCCTTCTGAACTGCAGATATGCAAATATATAAGGGCTAAAATCCTTCCTTTGATGGTTGGTCATAATAAACTAAGACACCAATCAAATATATTCTTTGTGTAGGATGATGAATACTATTTCTGTTGTTTGGTTTTGAGATATTACTGTGACTCAACCACAAAACTATATTATTTTTGGAACACATGAAAATAATGTCAGAAAGCCAACAGTATTTCTTTTCATAGTCCAAATGCTTTATAATTTGGCTCATAGAGGCTAAAATGGAGATAAGCCTGTAATTCTTTGTTGCTTGGTCTGTAGCTAATTAAGATTCTTCTTCCTCATAATTATAAATCTATTTTCTTGCAGCTCTCAGAACTTTCTATCCACTTGGATCCATACCATATGTAATTCTCCTTGCCTTATACCCTCAATTATAGATTTGAGTATAATGTTTCCGTCAGTCTTTAACTTCTTTATCTGTTTGGCCTTCTTTCTTTCTGATAGGAATAAAAAAAGTTTGTTCTTTTGTCTGTGACCTTATGCATATGATTGTTTTCCCATTTTAAAGCTTAAAAAGTAATGTGATTACATGCTTTCTTCTGTGCAAGTGCGTGTTTATTTGTTGTTTGAGAAGAGCTTCTGTGTCCTGTGTGGTATTATCTCTAGCAGTAGCTACAGCAACATCAGTTTTGTAGGACAGACACATGCTAGCTTGTCACTTGTCTTAGTTCTGGTATTCCTTGGGGGTATTTCAGATCATATTGACTTTTATTTCAGGTGTTCATTCTGATCATCTTTAACAGGGTCATATATAACTGAGTTATTCAGCTGTCTTACTCCCATTTCAATTGCATTCTCTTGCAAATAAAGTTTTCTTTTGGTTAAATGATTTGGCTTTTCTTTTTTAATACTGTCTTCTTTGCTCTCTTTTATCATGCTGCATTTGTATACATTTCTGACAAAACTGAACTGTTTTCTATTCTCCTATATTTATCCATAATTATACTCTTGTACTAAAAAAATTGGAAATGTACAAATAATGGACGGAAACCGGCTACATAAGCCCTTGGTGCTGAAAGATATTGTACTGTAAAAGTCTTTATTATTACATGTAATTGGATTCTACCATTCAAAATAAATGCTAGACATTAAAAGGATGTTATTTAACACAATGAATAATTATGATTTCCATTTCTTTTTCTATGGACATTTGAGAATAGATAGTATTGTTCAACCATTTAACTTATTTCTCCATTGCTCTCTGGGGCTTGTTCCGTGAAAAAAAATGAATAAACAAATGAGTCAAGTATAAAACCTCATGATAATGCTCAACGATTGTTCAACAAACATGTAAGTGAAAATAATGCTATCCATTGCTTTTACTCAGGAAATATCAGGGCTTTAGGCAGCACTTTTCTTAAAAAGCTCTACTGTGCTCTAAATATACCATCAGCCTTTGCAGTACTGCTGCAAAATATCTTTGGTATGTATTGTTCCTATTTGGAAAAATAGAAAATTTTTGTAGAAATACCAATTATATTTGAAAAAAAATTAGTCTAACATCTCCCAGAAATTTATATTTTGCTGAATAGAGTAGTGTATGGCTACTGTCATTAACTGTCCTAGATGTTCTCAGCAATTCAAAACAGGTTACAAAGCAAGGATGAGAGGAAAGAATTACTAGCTGAAAAATGAAGTTACATAGATGTCATAAATATTGTCTGTTGCATTTGGTGAAAAGCAGATATTGCAATAGACATTGGGAATCCTCTCCAGAAGTTCAATTAAGTGCTCTGGATAAGTTTATTTTCGTCAAACTTTTTATGAGCTAGTAACTATTTTTTCATCAAGCTAGACTTGAACCCCAGACTTCGTTTCCACCTAAACTCAAACTAACATTGCATGGATTGTAGAAATTCTACTATTTTCAGAATGAAAACACTAAAAAAAAAAAAATCTCCATTCCCCTGGAGATATAATAATGATTTCAGATGTCATTTACAAAAAAGCAACTTCCAAAAAAGAAGTTGAATACTTGTTAAAAGTCCCTTATCTAAACAAATTTTAAGATTTTTTTTGTTTTCCTTATCTCATCTATAGGCTGCAGCCTTGATTGTCTGATGAATACATACAATGCATTCACCTGAATTTTTGGGAGCTGAAGTTACATTTTCCCATGCCACAGCACTCTGTTTTATGCAACAGAAACTGTGCAACAGGCAAGATATTAAGACTTCAAATCATACCTTGAGTGAAGGAAGGATAGTGATCTAAAGTTAGTGACAACCACGTGTATATTGCAACTTTTCTCTTGTTCTGTCTTTTAGTCCTTTAACCTTAGATATCAGTTATTGAAAATAACAAAAGCCTTGCACCTTATCATCTTCTGATTATAGAAGGCTATATAGTCCATTGCGGCACCACATTAAATTTATTACGTCTTTAAAAGTAACCTTGAACCAGTAATTTGGTTATCTACTTCATTTGTATAGATCAATATGCATAAAAGCGTGATTTTAAAAAGTAATTTATAAACAATAGTCCAGAAACATTTTTAGGTGTAGTCTACATAAGCAAACAAAAGTGGTGACTAAAATTCCTGATAAATAAGGGCAACAATTTAATTCAATATTGCTAAAAATTTATCTAGTTCATACTAAGTGCCACATTTGAACTTCTCTCTTATTAACTTTAAATAAGAAAACAGAGTCCATTAAAGTACTTTTCAAATAAAGGCTTTGAATCTAGAATCCAAAATATGTATCTCATTACCCTATTATACACAAGAAAGAATTGAGAAAAAAAAAAATCTCTTAGTGTTTCTTCTCTGAAGATGTGCCCGCAGACCTCTTTCAAAAACACTTGAATATTACCATTAATCTAGTGAAACAGGTTAATCTTTGAGATAGTCTCATAAGAGTCTCAAGAGAAGATGAGAAGCACTTTTGACATATGATAATTTCCCCCTTAAAAATACCAGTTGCTTGATGTTACATTATCTCCCTATCTGTGAGAATTTTTCATGAAATAATTATAATTATTTTTGTATTATTTGAATAATTATATCTTAAGGACACATGTAAAATGAATCAATAAATCATTTTAAGAGTAAACACAAATAAAATTTATTTTAATTCTCAAATAAAAGAATTATTTTATACTAAGCAATATTTTTCCTAAAGTGAAAAAAATATTTTAAAAATAAAAATATATATTTTAATGCAATTTTTTTAAGTGAACATCTTTTGAAATATTCACTTTGAAATTTTTGACTGCTTTTGAGAAGAAATTACTTATATAACTGTCAGTTTGTTCTTGTAAGCTTAAACTAGAAACTCCTCATAATAGGAACTGTGAAAACTACCTTGGACACTTAAAAAGCAATTGCTTGCTGCTTTTTAATCTATTGGCCACATTAATAACTTTGGTGTTATATAAATCCTAAGAAAACAAACAGTTTTAACCTAATTTTTCATTGTCTCAGTACCTGTCTGTTTTAGTAAAAAAATACCATTTTGCTGATTTAAATGCTGTATTTAAATTCTGTAAATTTTCTTACTAATATTTTACTTCATTTTCACACTTATTTTTCCTCAGCCTATTTGTAGTATGATTTATGAGTGTAATATTGACAGTATTCTGTATTTCTCAACATGCAAAAACTATCATACATATTTGTGAGTTTTTAATTGTTTGTATGTTATACTAAGCCAATGTTCTTGACTGTGAAAAAAAGCACTACAGTATTGAATTTTAAAGACATTAGAAATTACAATTTTCAGATTAAAAAGTTGTTTAGATATGTCATTGAACTTCACAATAATTTAACTTTTAAGGTATTTTTTAGACTTGAAAGAGAATTGTTATCTTCTTGAAATGACGGTTGTCACCTGAAAATGAGTCCATGCAATATGTTCATACTTCTCTCCATTACTTAGCATATAGAATTTAGCTGGTTATTTTGGAATATATGAACCTAAAGTCTCCCATTGGACAACCTTCTTAATTTGTCCAGCATCCCACGAGTCTGCATGAACATGCTCTTTACTGAAATCCTGTACATGTTACTGTCACACCAAAGAGGTTTGTAGTTTAAATCACAGACTCCAATACCTGGATACTGGAGGAATGACAGGATTTGTGCCTGCAACAGATAACCTGCTAGATTAAGGTCTGAAATCTGAGAGGCATATGCAGTTCATTATACACGGAACAGTTGAGAAATGATCACCATCAGTGAGAGCAAACAAAATAGTGCCTTGAAGCTAAGTTGGAAAGATAGCAGTGCTGTTAATAATTAATTCTCCCTGTTGTGTCTGGCATCCTGCCTATGATAGCAAAAAATCCAATAGGATATTGCTATATCCCCCAGCTCATACAAATCCACCAGGGGTGCACTATGGCTGATCTGTTGTTGCCCAATAGTACAAATTAAATCAAGAAGTGCTGTCAGAAACATCCTCCCTCATCTCATAGAAAGCAATCGAATGTGGGAGATGGGCAAGTGTTGAAAGCCCTAGCCTAAAGTTGGAAAAATCTATCTGTTGCAGCAAGCCTGCTAGCAGTTGTTAAATCATTCCAGATAGAAACATAGCTATGCTTTGCCCTTGAACTTTAATCCTTTTCTGTTTCGGTTTTGTTTGTTTGTTTTTAATTTAAATCAAATTTAGCCCAAGCTCTTTTCAAATGGAGGGTCAGGCTATACAACAGTCCTGCTAAAACAATCATATATCCAAAAGCAGAAAAACTTAATGTGTTTACATAGCTTGCATCCTTTGATCTCTTTCTATAAAAGTTTACATAAAGTGTAATTTCAATAGAAATACTGCATAATGTACAGAAATGGCCCCACTCACCTCCAAGTTAAGTTCTTAATGATCTTTTATGTGTTTAGACCTACAATGTAGGTGTGTATCTTAGTTAAATGCTGATATCTAGATTTTCAGAAGCACACTAGAGAAGAAATCACAAAAATAGTAAGTGACAGCAAAAACATTTCATATTCATAGGATCACATGATGGATTGAGTCCAAAAGAACCTTTGAAAATTAACTATTCCAAATACCTGACATAGGTAGGAATATCTTTCTCTGGACCAGAATGCACGAAGTCCCATAAAGCCTGACCTTGAACACTTCCAGGAATGAGGCATCCAGAATTTCTCTGGACAATTTGCTCTAATGCCTCACCATGCTTATCATAACAAATGGCTTCCTTATGTCTAATCTAAATCTACCCTCTTTATGTTTAAAACCCTTGTCCCTTGTCCTGTTACTAAAGGCCTTGGTAGAAAGTGTGTCTCTGGAAGACAGACTTTTCTAAAGCTTAGACCATAGAATATGCATCAAAGACCCTGAAATGATCTTTCATTTACTGTTGTATCCCTTTCAAGTTTAGTTCAAATATTTAGTCTCCTAGAGGATGAGTATTCAATGTCTTGGGCATAAGAAGGTTAGGTGCTTTAAGTTAATGCCTCGAATTTTATCCCTGAATGGAACATTATCAGAAATTGCTGATATCAGAAAGGTCACTTATTTTCTGTGTGTGGTTTAATTTCAAATTGATTATGAATCTTCTTCTTCTAATCCCTAATCCATCATAATTCAATTTGAGGAATTAGTTCAGGGTTTTAATAGTACCCAAAAATCATCATTCCTCTGTATTTATTGTTCCGAAAATTATGCATTTTTATTGTCTTATTAAATTCTTCACCTGTCTTGTTATAGAAGCCTTCTTTCTCTATGAGTGCACTTTTATAAAACAGAGATTATTAATTACTAGGTGCTAATCAACTTCCCTATGCCTATGATCAATAGCCAGTGATTTCTACTTTCTTCCTGGGAAACAAATATCTGCTTTCCATTGTGTATGCTCCATTGCTTCCATTGCTTTCCTAAAATGTTTCTAGTCAATATTACTTCTACAGATTAATACTGAAGTCTTATGTTAATGGAAGAAAACGTATTAGTCAAACCTTGAAAATAATTGCTATATACAACATAAAACAAGTGATACATAAATCCATAAGATGTTTATGCCTTATGAAATTATTTTTATCATAGTAATTCCAAATTAAAAAAAAAAATAGGCCTGTACAGATCAATTTCAGGTTGGACTTTTTTTCATATTTCTATCTTTGAACAGGCACTTTGTGTATTTTATTTAGATTCATTAAACCATCCTAGTACCAGTCACTATATGTTTGTTTCTGCTATAGTGCTTGGAAAATCCTTAAAAGTGTGTGCAACACAAAAGCAGTTTAAAATAATTCAAGGAAGAAATACTGCATACTGTTCTGCTACTCTGAGATTTTCAGGTGCATTCAGTCCTATTCTATATAGCACTATTAAGAGTACAAACATTTAATATAAGTTGTATATTTCTCTGTAACTATGATAAAAGTCACAGTTATTCAGGGTGCTTCTCTTGCTGTTTTTGGAGAAGTTACTCACAACTGACTTCGTGATAATTTTCTGAGCACAATTTTGTCTACAGATATTTTTTCCTTGAAAAAAATTGCTGACTTTTTAGATTTAATCTTATAATTTTATTGTATTGCCTGGACTGCAACGTACATTGAATGCTCAAAAGGTTGCCGGATACAGCACTGAGAGTGAATGAAAATGCTGTGCCTATTCAGGTAGGCGCAAGCTGATATTGCAGGAGCTACGCTCTGGTTGTCTTTAGTGGTTATTGTTAAATGAAGGAAATCAAGCCACTCATCTGTGGCTTTCCTCTAAGTTGAGTGAGCACAATAACAGTGTATAAAGCATGTATACCGGTTTCTGACCATAAGTACAGAAATCTAAATGCTTAACAAGCATTTTTAGTTTAGAAAGAGATACTGAAAGTTCATGTTATCCTTTAAATACATTTAAAATTCAGGGTTCTTAGTATCACTGAGTAGTGTTCAGAATCTTGCGGGATTGTCCCCTAATTTATAAGGTGAAAGTCCCAATTAACAACGCTTGTTGATAATAAAAATCAGGTCATTTGAATGTGGAGCTCAGGCATGAGGTCAGTGAAGTTTTGTCTCTTGGAATTAAGGGATTAACCCAAATCGCATCAGTTAGTTCTCTGGTATTTCCAGAAGACTCAACAGATGAGTTTCCAAAGAATCAGTGCTGGTTAATCTGGTTAATTTTTCAGGTTAAACATTCTGTTTAATAAGTACAGTATCTTGTGGGTTCTCTAGCTTTTAAAAGAATGATGGGCTTAGTTGGCATTATCTTTCACATATGTATTCTCCAAAAACTCTTATCTTTTAAACAAAACTTTGTCTTCATTAATAACATCTCATTTGACTCTCCTTGAAAATTTGTTTACAAAACATTTTATTGGACATATTAAATCCATATATCCCTCTGAAACTCTGACACCTACCTTTTATTTAAAAAGTACATGATATTCTCTTTTCCAAAGAATTTTTTATCAGCTGGTTGACAATCATGTTCTGTAATAGCAATATGATAAAAAATGCAATTATAAATTGCTTGTTTTCCTGAAATTCAACCTTAGTGAAAACCTTAGTGAGATTTTAAGACATGGTATCTGCAGTAATTTAAATTGGTCAGTATTTTGTAATCTGCATAGTGTCATCACATATGCAAGGGACTACTCTGAAAAAATATTGCTAAATTCTGTAATGCACTGTTAGTTTGAAGGTTTTTCTTGCTAGTATCTTGCTTTGGAAAGTTTCTCCTGAAACAGTATTGCATGCCATACAGAATTAGGAAATAAAGTGGTTTTTTTTGTCAGAGTTCTTTACTAAGCAGAGGTTTTTGTGGTTTCCTTAGTATTTCAATTTCCTCTTTCTATCACTGGGTATATATCTTTTTGTTTGTTTAATTAATTTTACTGCTGTTTTTACCTGTCATCCCACAGCTAATTCATGTGTTTTGGAAAGAACAACACTGCTCATTTATCACTAGTGTGAGAGAAATCTTAGTCTTATATCAGTGTCAAATGTGTCTCTAATCCTTTTTTGTGTCTCTAATCCTTTTTCCTTTTTAGAAAGTAAAAAGCTGATTTAGGGTAATAATTAGACTGAAAATTACCTCTAGACGGAAAATATCTATATCTGCAGCAGAAAGTTATAGGGATTTAACAGTCTCTCTCCATATACTTCCTGTATGCTTATTTTATGTTGAATTTCAGGTTTTATCAGAATTTATCAAGAGCCAAATAGATTATCAGAGTGGGAAGCTCTCTCCATCCATACTTTTTTCATAGGACTCAATACCTGGACATGCCACCCTGAAAATTGGTCTTTGACAAGCCAAAGTTCTAGAAAACTTGACACAGTAATTCAGTTTGGGAAGTTCTTCATCACTGCTGCTGCTGTGAAAAGCACCATTTATCTTGTCCAGACATCCTCTAATGACTCACACAGTAAGGTGATGTTCCAGTGGTCTGTTTGTGAAGTCCTTGAGGAGATTAAACACATTTGACAGCATTGTCATTCTTGGTCTGCTTTGGCTGTTATTGATGTTATGTAAGAACCCAATATATTTGTATCTTCTCAAATTCACTTTCTTTAGGTTTCTCTTTGTGGATCCCCAGTGTGATCTATTAACTCAAGAAAAGAGTAAAGGGCTTGAGCTGATCTGAAGCCTGCAGTTAGGTTTAGAGATTCAGGCAGTCAGAGTACTTGTGCTTCTCCAGAACTTCTCAGATATCTTTAGCCTGTCTTTGTGTACAATACCTAGAAGATAGTGAGAATATATCCATTTTATTATCAGTGGACAGTAAGACAGCAGTCAGCTTCCTTCAAGCCTTTTCCCACATCCTAATGCCAGCACCCCTGAAATAAATGCAGCTTATTCCTCTTAAAACCTTGTTTTAAAGTTAAAGACCACATGGCTACCCAGTTTCTGAACTAAGGTCATTTGTTTCCAGGCAAAATACAGTTGGGAAACCTCAAAAGAGTTGCTACCCGCCTGAGTAAACCTCCCAAATAGCATATATACCGAAGTTCAGATACAGGCAGTGAAGTTCAGTTTCCCTTTGGGCATACACATGATCAAACATCTAGGAAGGCCCCAACACAGAGGACATGGACAAACTTCAGAATTGTATCCAGAACAAATGTCCCAGAACGAATCCATTTCCTAGGAAACCTGTCTCTGCTTCCCTCAATAATTTAATTAAGAATTCGTTTGCCTAATGCCCAAGACTTCATTTCCCCAGCCAGTGTATACAAACTGGAATTTCTTTGCCTTTTGTAGATTTAATTTGCAGCAACAAGTTCAAGTTTCTAGCTGCTGAAATCTTTAGGAAACCTTCTGTCGTGCACTGCCGCGGGTAGAAATCGCGATTCACTCTGAGTCTTTTGCATCGGTCCCGTTTGCCTAAATAACGCAACTCCGGCCTTATCTAGTATCCAATCAGAGGCGAGCCGAGCATCAGAACTCCCGCAGAATCTTGGCTTAGCTCACACACAGCAGTTTAATTTATGCAGGGAAATAAAGAGAACGAGAAAAGGTTCTTTTCCGCTTATCGCCAGTAGGTTTCATTCCTGCAATGTGCTGCGGAGAAGACCAAGCCAAAATGGTGACCGGGGCATGTTACAAAACCAGGGCGAGGGGAGGGCAGTCTGGAGAGCCAATCACTGCAGAGGACCACAATGATTGACAGGGGCACTGGCCAGTGAGCCAGCTGTTCGTAGCTGGCATGGGAACCAATGAGCTGTTCCCCTGGGCGGGGACAGCCTCTGCCGCCCTGGGCCGGGACGGCCCCCGCCGAGCCGGGGCTGCACCACCCCAGCTGCCGCGCAGGGGTGGGGAAAGGACCAACACCGCGCAGGGGGGGAAGCACCCGACGGTCCCGGCCGCAAGCCACGCCCAGAGGCATTACAACAGTGCGCAAGTTTTTCTTCTGTGTAATGTAACACGGGCAGCTGATGGCCCTGATCACTATACTTTTTGTCTCATGTCTCACTATTTCACTCCCATTTGGGTTACTGCTGGTGTTGTTAAATGACAATGTGATTACTGACAGGTGAGTGAGATTAATGGTCTTCTACAAAATTGTGTGTTGACAGGATAGGCAGGAAGAAGCTAAAATTTTTTTAAACCCACTAAGAATAATACAGAGAGCAGGTTAGAAGAATGTTTTGGAAAGACCCTTGAACTGAATTCACAGACATAACAACTTGTCTGGGCGAGGATACCTAAAATGTGTCTAACATTTTGGCCATGTATAGAGCGAACTTCCAAAAAACTCGCTCTTTATGTGAAGAAGTACCTTGAAGAGTGAGTGTCTTTGAGATCTGCAGGCAATGCTGTCTACAGGCATTTAACATCAAAATTAATTCTGAGGAGGTACCCTTCATACACACAGATTTTTTTTTAAAAATGGGTTAGAATCTTTCCTGTCATTGCAATGCCCAAGGGATTTGCATATGTTCATGCTTCTATAAAAATACCAAAGTATTTGCTTCTAGTTAACTGAGTAGAATTTGGACAACCTTAGAGGTAAATGCTGGTGCACTCACTTACTTTCAGAAGAAAAAGAAGAAATTAAAAGAAAAAATAAAACAAAAACAGAAAGAAAATTGTGTCACATAGTAAACGCTGTACAAAGCCTGAAATAAGAGAGAAAATATCTACTGCTTAATGCAGAACTTATGTCTTACATGTAAGGAACTATTTTGACTCCTATTGAATCAGTCTGTTATGTCTAACTCACAGCACGTTCTATTTGCATTGCAACACGTTTTCCTCACATATATTTTCTTGCTACAGTACTTCCTATGCTGGTTCTAAGCCACAATAATAGACTCTTTCCTCTGGTCTAACATGAAAATCAGGAATTGTCACAAGACTGTAAAGCACATGGCTGAGAAAATTATCAGGTGCTTAGTGTACAGAGTATGTCAAGAATAACACAAGCACAGGTTGCTTTCTGTTTCTGGGCAGAATGCACTTGTGTCATTTTCCTGCATGAGCCACTTTATTACAGCTATTAAGAAACATTGCATGAGGTCTTGAAGTTGTAAAGAAGATGAAATTAAATGGTGCTGCAAAAGACATATGTATTTGTAGAGACATTGTTAGTCCTAAATACCAATCTTCTGAATGACAAAGACCATTTATATGTGTATATGATTCAAAGAAGACATATTGGCAAAACAAAAATACCCAGTTCATGTGAGGCAATTAAATAATTTTATGCTCTCACTTTTACTTTTATTACTAAAATTCTCATGAGGGTCTAGACAAACACTGTTTGTCCTCCTGCTTCTGATTCAGGGACAATCATATATAGAATGTGTTCTTGACAGTGCAGTTCCAAGGGCTAGGAAGAATATTTGATATTGAGACCAACACATATTAGTCCAAATACACAATCATCATTTGGCTTCTGTTTCTACTGAATTATAAAGGTCTGCAGAGATTAGATTGGAAATAATTTCAGAGTTTTCTTGGATTTTTTTTTCCATATAATAGTAATAAATGCTTTTTATCTAGTGGGCTGTTGTGGTTTAACCCTAACTGCAGGCCCACACAGCCACTCACTCTCCCTTGGAGGGATGGAGAACAGAATTAGGAGAGTAAAACTGAGAAAACTCATGAGTTAAGGACCATTTAATAGGGAAAGCAAAAGCCATGTATGCAAGCAAAAAGCAAAATAAAGCAAGTTACCTGGGGAGATAAAACACCATCTCTCCTTCCTTCTCCTTCCTCCAGCAATATATGCTGAGCATGACATCCTATGGTATGGGATCAGCTGTTATGACTGTGTCCCATCCCAATTTCTTGTGCACCCCTAGCATCCTGGCTAGTGGGGTAGTGTGAGAAGCAAAGAAGGCCTAGATATTGTGCAAGCCCTGCTCAGCAGTAACACATACATCTCTGAAATATCAACATAGCTTTCAGCACTATTCCAAAACACAACCCCATATCAGCTACTCTGAAGAAAATTAACTCTATTCCAGCCAAAATCAGCACAAGGATTTCCTTAGTTCACTTCTACAACATCTGGGGCAGAAAGAGAGCATAGCCTTCTTATATGTGTACTCCTCCAAAACCAGTAAGTGTCTTGAATACAGTACTGCATTTCTTAAAAGATTATCCATAAGTGTTAAAAGAAAAAAAAAAAAAAAAGCTGCTGTTCTTCTGATACCTGATTTGTGTGTTGTTCACGTGCAGTTTACTTTCACAACAGTTAATATTTGGATATTTGGTTTTTATAAGCAGCTGCTTATCACTGTTCTGTCAGAGAGGGACAGCCACTGTATGGTATGAAATTCTGTTTCCACTGCCTTAGCAGAAACTTTAGTCACTTCTTGCAGTAGATCATAACTTCACCTATGTGTCTTGGACCTTTTGCAGTTTCTTTGGTGAAGCTAACATATACAATATCTAGGTGTTTTGTTCTTTCCTGAATCTCATTTCCAGATTAAAACCACAAATTCTCCTTGCTTTTGCATGACGTAGTTTGAAGGAGTAAGTACTTAAGGAAGGAACCACTTATATGTCATGTTGAGAAGGTCTGTACTAAGCTGTTCCACTTCCAAAATCTCTTGATTTTCTAGGACATTATCAAACTAAATATAAACTGCCCCAGAATAACTATATAAGAATAATACATTGCACAGAGCAGTAGTCTTGCTGTGATGAATTTTGAAAAGCAGTGCAGGGTAGAGGTCTGGTCCAGCACAGACTCATGACCTACATTCTGATGTTTCTGTGTATGTTCATTTTCCAGAAATCTTTTTCTGTGATCAAACACGTGCAAGTTACCTTAATCTATACAGTCCTTTAAGTCATCTGGGTCTTATCTTTTTTGTGCATTTTCCATTACCAGAATCAATGCTTTCCTTTTGGTATTTTTGACTTCATGAATGAGTAGAAAATTATTCAGCCTCTGACAAGTCCAATTTATTGCATTATTTATGGCAGTATTTCTCTTCCACCATTTTTCTTAAGTCTTAGTTCATTTCAGAGACCATTTCATATCTTTTTCGTCAATGTACATGAGATGCTTTCTGTATACTATAATTTTACTTTTATTTCAAATAAAAATAGGTGTGTTTTTTTCTTGGGTTTATTTTAGTACTTCTAGCCATAGAATATTAAGACCCAAAAAAAAACCAAAGAAACAAAACAAAACAAAAAAACAAAAACAAAACAAAAACAAAAAAACAAACAAACAAACAAACAAAAAAAACCCCACAACCTAGGTAACAGAGAATCCACCAGTGCAATATTAGAACTAAGTAAATAATTTCTGGTTTGTAGCAAATGCTTTGATGCACTGTGTTTTACTTTGAACCCCTTAGTCGTCTACATGTATACATCAATATTTAATTTTATTCAGCTAAATTTTTGGTGTGCAGTGTAAGGCTATATGAATGTCTTTGGAGCACATTTATGCTGAGTGACTGAGTGCATCTTATAGATTAGCTCATTGGTTTAGAACCTAGTGCTAAAAACTTGAAGGTTGTGGGTTCAATCCCTGTACGAGCCATTCGTGTAAGAGGTGGACTTGATGGTCCTCATGGGTCCCTTCCAACTCAGAATATTCTATGATTCTACATTTTAAGACCAACTTTAACAATTGCTACATTTTAAATTTTTTGTTTTATTCTGTAGTGCATAGTTAGGGTTCCTATTTGAATCTTTCAAATTTAAGTGAGGAATTTATCTTGCTGCTTCACAACTCCTTGTGAATGCTATGTTTCATCAAAATTTCCATACCCTCCTCAGTGTAAATATAGCCTTAATTCTAGTGCTGCTTGAAAGTAAGGCAAATGGGATTTTTTTTTTTTTTTGATGTCTTACTCACATATGATAAATTCCTCTGCAGCTTCTGTGAGAATATAGCTTCTGTTGTGCAACTGTATGTATGTGCCACTACACAGATGATACAAATGTATTGGACATCTGTTTCATGAACAATGTCTTGTGCTTGACAGAATGCAATATTATGGACCTATTCCTTCAAATAGCTTCAAAGTAAAAATAAAATTCAGCAAGGAATGAAGACTGTCTTTAGTTCGTTAATCTTCTGCCTCTATGCCCTTGTGGATTAATCTTGAGCTGTGAGCTTGGATAAATATGCCTGGCAAGAGAATGCTCTCACTCTTTCTGGCTTTCTTCTCTTCTTTTATTTATTTTTTTTTTTTTACTTTTAAGCTCTCCAGACTCTGCAGCCTAGAGTGTACAGCCTAAAGAGGACATAATTATTTTCAATGAAGGACTCTCCAGTGAGATCTTCCAGTTCCATACGCAATTACATATGCTAGTGGTTCTGTCAGTCATACATCATCACTATATGCTTACTTTTAATTTACTCATGGTATGGAAGTCTGATTTGCAAAGTTAATTCAAAGGCACATTTTATTTAGCAAATTTGTAGGGAAATGGGAAGATATTTTGGTCATTTTAGGGAACAGGGCTCAGTCTTCACAAATAGGAAATTGCATTTGCTCTTTGTTCACTTTGTGTTTATCTAAGCTAATTGTTGACTGCAATAAGTGCTCTAAACGCTAAAGTGGATGCATATCACATCACCACTATTTTCAGACATAATTTTCCACACATGCATGGTCACTTGCAAGGAACTGATGCAAACAGACTCACAGGACACAAACCTACCAAAGTCAGGATAAACACTTCTGTTGTTCATCATACTGTCCATGAGAGAAACCTCTGTCATCCCAATGTCCAGCAGATAAACAGAGTACCTAAATGTTCTTGGTAATGCCTCCAGCTGGACAGAAAATTAAAAGGAGTTAATCATTAAGTTTGCTTTTCTGAGTGTGTGACAGGCATTTTCATTCATCTTCAAGGAATGCAGTACTTATGTATAGAAGTGAATCATAAAGAATACACTTAAATTTAAATGCATACTTTTTCAGACCTGGTAGGGAAATTTCCTATGAAATAAGACACTGTTCTATGTAGATTAATTTATCATGTTCAGATGTGAAAGCAAAACTTATGCTTACTTGGACAGCAAAAAGACAGTATTTGGTGCAACCTAATGAAGGAAAGCGATGTGAAAAACAAATGTGAAAATCATGTTTCTCTTCCTACCTTTTCTGAATAAATATTTGGCTTTGTCAAGAGTCAGAGATTACTGAACCAGTTATTCCATTAAGAAGGAAATCATAACCTCTTTTAAGGAAGATGGGGTGTATATCTAAACATTTTCTTTAAGATAAAGATGGTAGGCTTTTTTAGGCTCAGAGCACTTTATTTCTTTTATAGCTTTCTCTTTTGTCCAGAATGTCTCTACACATATATATATTGCTTCGGTTGTCTTTCTGCAGACTTCCAAAGCAAGTCTTATAGTCAACAAATTTATGCCAGTTTTGTATCAGACGAATCTCATCCTGAAATTGTAACACTTTTTGAATTAAATGATAAAAAATTATGACAATTAGGTGAAAAAATCATACTATCAAACACCTGTTTAATATGCGAGTTCAATTACCGAATAATTGCAGCACAAGACTCACAAACCTATAGAGTTTAAAACAGAAAGCTTCTCTTTATTCCACAGTGAAATGGAATAAGGGGCATGTTTTTATCTATTTGTGGACATTTCACAAAGAGGAAAATGAAGTTGAATTAATGGAATAAGTTATTCACTGCTAATTATACACTGCTCTAGCATCAATGGAAAAATCAACCACAAATGTATTGCAATAACTTAGCAACGTGAATGGGATGTGTAGCTGTTCGATGATGCACATGAATACAAGATGCTAAATTGTATGAAAATGGCCTCAGGATATTGTTTCAGATTCTGTATTGGTTTCTGTATGAATAATGCTGCTGCAGTGGAAAACAAAAGAAAACAAACAACTCAGAGTTTTTCTACTGGTAAAAAATATATCAGATAAAATCCAATATTCTTACAGATCAGGAGTTCAGATCAAATTATAAAAAATCACTTGAGCAGCTGCTTTCTTTTTTGCTCTATTATCCTGGATGTTTGTTTGCTTGGTGAAAAATAATATATATTCTTCACATCTCACTTCTTTTTTTGCTTTGATCCTTGAAGTGGGCCTAATCCCATGTTTGTAATAGCCTAATCCTCAGCTATGGAAATTAATGTGGTGTCACACACATTCAATATTATGTAGTTTCAGTGCCAGAAGGGACAATGAGCCTTGAAAAGAGCAAGATATTCTAAAAATAAAATTAATAATAATAATAATAATAATAATAATAATAAACTGAATAGACAAATAGGTAATCTTTTCAATAAATATTTAACACATGGCCAAAATTGTATAATGTTACTGAAAGCATAATTTGCTCCTCTGTGTTTGAAAGATCTCACTTCTTTTTCCTTTCTTGGGCTAATCACAAAAGCATATATTTTCATTTCAGAGTACTAAAAAGGCATAATCTTCTCAGTGAAAAACTACTAAGAGATGGATTTTTTCCTAAAATAGTCACATGAATCTCTGGAAGGTTTTTGGAAACAAATCCTTCTGATATTTCCAACAGCTCTTTCCACTGGGAAAACACATAAAAGAAAGAAAGAGCAAAGGAAATGCCTCCTATCTTTTGGGAGGATGGGGTGAAGTTCTCGGACAAATCCCATAGTCGATTCAACATTTCCATGCAAAAGTGAAGGGATAGCTATCTCTATCTTGTCAAAGGTCTCTTGGACTATTCACAGGCTCATAGGCTTCAGATCACAGATGTATTTGTGGAGACCTTCTGGTTTAGGCTTGCTATTATGTTAGTAGTCCCAAAATCCCTCTTGAAAATAGTCTCCACTCTGCATGTTTGCCTCTAGATGTTCAATACATCTTCATAAAACCCTCTTATTTTCCTCTATGTTTTTCTTTTCTTTATGAATAAAATACTCTTTCTACTCACCCCGTATTAAATACTGCTACCAAGAGAAGAAAAAGAAACAAAGGAAGAAATCCAAAATGCCCAATCTTTTAATGCACATTTAATTTGAGAAAAGTGTCCATAATTGTTCTGCTGATCTGTGAATCTGTAAAGATATTGAAAGTAACTTTAAGATTCATTTTAATGGGGATGCTTGGGGGAACTGAACTGTAAAATCATTGTCTGTAAGTCCATTTAAGAACTTGTCCCTTCATTCCACATCTCTCTCTTTCCCAACAGCACTTAGAAATGTGTTTTTAATTATCTTGAACATCTGATTAATTTCTACATTGCAAACTGCAGTCCTGGTGGGAAAATACTTGTCAAGGCATAGCAGGAATAAAATACATCTTGTCTGAGAAATATGGAATATGGTTAGACCAGTTTTCAACTCTTTCATTACTTTTCTTAAGCTTAATTTTTTTAAGCATTAATCTCAAAATATTGCTGGCAAACAGTTTATTTGGTAGTTCATTATACTGCCCAGCAGGCAATGAAATCAGCAAGAGCATGGGCTTGTTGGGCTGCTCCATATGTTTATTTGCTAGCATGTACAGAAAACAGTCTCACACAAAGATCCTGAAAGTGCTGAATAGTGCAAATAGAGAGGCTGGAAGAGCGGGAGTGGAGGATGGGGACTGAAATGTGGATAGGAAATTTCTCTCCTGACAGAGGAGAAAGACACCAGGGCCCTGAGTGTACCCACAAGTGTTATTGGACCAGCACTACCTGAGTCCCCTTCAGGTACCCTATCCTCATGGCACGGAGATGCCATTGCAACCTTTACTGGGGTTTGGCCACCAGTCTGTCCCCCAAATGTAGGCTGACCTCCAAAACCTGCAGAAACCTAAGGCAATAATGTTCAAAAGCAGGTGAGCCCTGCAGGCTTCTCTAATACTCCAGCACCCAGAGCAGCCCCTAACCCTGTCTGTCCCACAGTGCTCAGTGGGATCAGGTGAAGCTATGGGGATTTTTGGATGACAAGATGACTAGTGTCCTTTCTAAGAATCCTCATTCCCATTCAGTTCCACTGCAGTGATGAATTTTAAGATCAAAATAAGACAGGCAAAAAATGGTTGATGATGAGACCTGCCAAAGTGGAGGAGTCATATGGGAAGATTTTTAATACCATGTGTACTGTGACTATTTTGGTTTTATTTCATTTTCAGAGGGCAGCTTCAGGGGGTTCCCTTTGTTAAATCAAGGACATAATCCTTCATGTTATACAAACACAGAAGAGAATAGCTGCGCTAAAGTTTGTAGTCTCAGAATCCACATGAAAAGCCTCCAGGCAGCTCTTCTGCCAGACAAAATGATCAATTAAAGTATGTTTCAGCCCCAACAGGTAGCTTTGGATTTCACTGCTCTTATTTTTTCCCTTACTGAATATCATAGACCATTGCAGCTGTACATTGAGCAACATGATGGACTTCTGTAGCTTTAGCTGTTTTCCTGAGCTCCTTCAAATAAAGAAAATCTTGTTCAATTAAGTGTTATTCTGGTAGGACTTTCTAACATGTTTATAGAAGTCAGGTATACCTTGTGTTTAGAAGGGATTGGTAGAGACTACAATAGAACCATGATGGCCTTAAATTCCCGGGAGGTTTCACCACTAATCTTGTACTGATCCCAGAAAATTTTTGAGTCCTAAATACATAGACTTTCTATGCAAGTGGCACATATGGAAAGAGGAAGAAACCAGGTTTTTAGAGGCATATAAAAAGCTATGGAAAATTATCTGTCTAAAGCAACAATTCCCAGGAAAACGCATCATTAGTGAATAGTGCAAAAGAATCTAAGGAAACATTTAGCTAATAATAGAAACATTGAAACTATCTCTCCCTTGGATTTATCCCTCAAATTCCTCAATAAAGAGGACATATTTGTGAGAAAACATCAGTTGAAAGCTTTTCTTAAGTAAAAAACATAATTTGGACAATTAGTCCTCCATACTTAGAAATTTCTAGTGCTTTGGTATGCTAGTGGTGGAGTGCTAAAATATTTTACTAACTAATAATCATCCTGTAAAATGAAGTTCATTGCCTGTGATATCCTACCCTAATGGTTCTGATTGTTGTTAGAGTAAGACATTTCTGTACATACAGAAATTCAAGAATCTCAAAAGACTTAGGACATTAGCAAATAGTAAAGGCAATGTGAAACACCTTGATGTTCTAAAACCTTTAAAGTGGTGTTTTTCCTTGCCAAGGAATACTTTGGTATAATAGATATTTGAAGACATAGATTAGTCACGTGTCATAAGTCTTTCTCTCCACAAAATACTTAAAGAAAATATTTAACGATTTCCATTACAGTTTCTCAGTATCAGATATAGGTCTCCAATTGTTTTCTTAATCTGTAATAGATATTATTGCAAATCATACTATTTTATTCCTCAGGTGATTCCACTGAGTTCAGATGGTTTTATAGAGTAGAGTAATACTCAGGTTAAAAATGAGAAGTCTCTTTTTCACTCCCCTCTCTGGCAGATGTCTCCCCAAGCTTTGGATATGCCACAAATTAAAATAAGTCCCATTAGTTAAATTCCCCAATCAAACTTTTTAAAGTAGTTTTTTTTGTGAATCAGCTACTACCGATAAGATCTAAATGACAGAACAAAGAAAATAAATCCTACATCTCCCCATTCATCTAAATTGCAGAGGAAGACTGCCCTGCTTTTCATACAGGGCAGGACAAATGAAATTAAATACATTATTTCACAAAATAATTTGAGCAAAATAAATAATTCAATACTGTAGAATTGATTATTGTAGAACAGCTCCTATGAAACTTTTGGAAAGAACAGACTTCTGAGAAGTCAGTTCTGGCACTTAGTTTAATTCATGGAGGTCAGAATGACAAGTCTACCTGCTTGGATAGTACATCATTTTTGCACACTACAGAAGAGTCTTTGAAGAAATGGGTGCTGAGCCTAAAGGTTTAATATTCCTATGTTCTTTCAAATACAGCCAGTGTCAGTTTGACTATTTGAATGTGCCCGTGTCTGTAATTGTCCTGTCTAGAAATGTATGAAAACATGTAAGACTAAAGTAGATTAGAAGAAACAGTCTGTAACTTTCATACTACCCTATACCCTGAGCAACCTGATGCAGTTTTGTTGCATCCCTGCCCAAGACAGGAGGGTTGGAACTAGACAATCTTTAAGTTCCCCTCCAAACCAAACTGTTCTATGGTACTGTAGATTTGCCAATCCAAGCAAGATAGCAGTAAATGTTTCTATGAAATTTGCTGTAAACAAAAAATATTAAGGTTTATACCCACAATTTATTTTACATCCAAGTTGCAAATGAAGTTAATTCCTTGGGAAGAAATGACATTACATGTCAGCTCTGTCCCACCTCAGTGTAGGATATTTTCTAAAAATAGTACAGTGAACTACACCATAATACACAGATTATACATTCTAGTACCCAATTTATCTCTTCCAAGATAAGTAAAAGCAAGACTGATAGAAGATGCTGCTTTAGCAATGTACCAAGGTCAGCAGCAGGAAAGATGCTCAAAGAATAATTTTCAATTTCATAAGCAGCATTTAAAAATTAAGATGAATTCTTAAAAGATATTGCAGTAAAGAGATGGAAATGCTTCAGTCAGTCGGAATAACCCTAAGTAATTGTTATTTAGATTCATAGCTAGTTTTATTGGACAATTCTTTATGCTCTTTTTCCATATAGTTCTTTGTTTCAGTTGTGCAGTTGGTGATTATTAGACAATCAGAATGCAGGAACACCCATGATAGACTAAGGACAGAGATGTCAAAATTATCTAGACCTCTGAACCTTTTTTGAATATTTGACTCTGTTTATCTCTCATTTCAAATAAATTGAAAAAAAAAGAAGTAAAATACAACTATCCCATGGGTTAGGAATAATGTTTCTCTTTTGTAATATTTAAAATTAACAGTGCATAAAAATCTCACTAATAATGAGTGTTTCATTGACACTCAATATTCTTAGCCTAATAAAAGATTCTGTTCCATGTTTTTAAAGAAAATTTTTCAGCTTTAACCTGGATATTGAATTAAAGATCTTTAAAAGGAGGCTATTTCATAGGGCAGACAATTGCTCTTTCTGAGAATTGGTCTTCTTTTGCATGCCACAGATTTAGTAGGCATATTAAGAAAAACTTGACCCTGGGTCTCTAAATGCTTTTAGAATGAGCATTGCTGATTCCATTGTCTTTGTTTATTAATCTTGGCTATGATTATTAGCCCCATATAAGGTAAGCATTTTCAGATTATGATTTTAATAATAGTAATTCTGGGTGAGGCTTTAGTGAAACTGTCCAACTGAAATCAAGGTTATGATCCTTTCATACCTGAGGTTAATTCTGTAAATACCAGTTATGACTCTTTCTGAAGGACTGCTTCAGTAATTCACTGGAGTGAAATTACCTCAGTCTCTGGAAATGAAGATCCTCTAAAGGTTCTGGCAAGAAAGCATATAAAGCAATAATCAGGAGTCAGTGCCATAGAAAGGGATAATGTTATCTTCACTCTTACTTAATTTTGGGAATATAAAGGTTTCTTCCTTTCTAAAAATTCAGATTAAACGTAGAAATAAATTTTGTAATTTACACCTCTGACATTAAGCTGAAAAGCAGCACTGCAGACACCTGCTTCAGAATTGTCATTGTTTCCATGGTGCTACTTTCCATCACCTATTTTTAATAGTTTACACAACAAGATCAAGGGTGTCCCAGCTGTTACTGCCACTGTTGCTAAGCAACCTTTAAATCAGAGTTCAAGAAGACAAAGAATCATGCTTGAAAAATTTCTCAAGTGTCTGCTTTCCCCTTTCTTCTTCTGTCTACACTATTTTTCAGATGCCATGTTTTCTGTTCCTTTTTTTTTTCCCCTTTCAAATTCTGTGTGAATCAATTGTAGTCTTTAAAAAGAATAAGCCACCTTCTAGCTACAACAGCCACTGTTTTATGCCAGAGAGGAAGCTGGGGCATTAAATAAAGGGCTTAAAACATTTACTTTTTTTTCTTTTTTCAATTAAATCCAAATATTTTTAGAGCTCTGCAACCTGCTGCTGCTGTTGTGTGACATCTGTGCATGACTGCATCATGGACTGACACCCCGATCAATGGAGAGAGATTCAAAGCTTGCAGGGAATTTCAATGCCCCTCCCTGTGCCTTCTGGAATCTTAATACTGTCACCTGCAAAATGCTCAGAGGTTGAAAACACACAGCAAGGAGGAAAAGTTGGCATGGGTGAATCTGGAGAAGTCTGGGTCTGAATCTCTGTCCTAGAATGCAATAATTTTTCAAACTTTGTTGCTCAGCCATTAGCATCCCTCCCCCTGGCACTGCTAATTGTATGACAAACAGCAGCTTGTCTTTTTAGCTAGACACATTAGCTGTGCTAACATTAGAAATAAAGTGCTATGGAATGTAAGGAACAACGAAAATGTTAAAATTAAGAGAACCTGTGTTTCATTTAAAATCTTTGGCTCTATAGCCTTCCTTTTATTTAACCCATCCAAACTTTCATATATCCAGGCGATTTTTTTCAGTTATTTCCTAGATCCTCCCTTTTCTGCTCTTGCAATTTGGAATGCTTCATCCCATATCATCTCTGCTTGATGCCTTTCCCTTCTTTGCACCTCTCACTTCAAGCCACTGGGACAGTGTGTATTCTTTCTTACCTTCTTCTGTTGCAAATTTATTCTACAGGATTTTTTTCTTTATTTGCAAAACAGTGCCTTAATAAATTCTTTTTCAAAATCTGCAGATGACACACACTTTCTGTCACTGCTCATCACCTGTTCCCCCTTCAAAAGCCACCATTCTTACAAATTATGCTGTTTTGGGGGTTGTAATCTTCACACTAGTCCGCAGTTTGCCAATCAGGTAGATAAGTCAATGATGTCATATAAGCATTTCAAATAGTTCATTTAAATAATTTATAAAAATTATTTCTGTTCAGTTTCCAGTTTGAAAATAAATTCCTTCCAAACTCAATGTTCATAAAAGTTTGTTTGTCATAGAGACAGAACTGTGGGCAGCTCCACCAGATTCCCTGCCACACTGCTGTCTCAAAACCAATGCTCAACTTCAGGAACAGCCTAGAAGGTAAAATAACTTGTTATCTGTGTCCCTTCAGCCCTCAGCCTTAGTATTTGACCCCTTTTTGGAAATTTCCTCAGCAAGACTACTAGTTGTGATGGCACTACTTTATTTGTGTACTTGCTTATTTGCTTGCTTATTGTCAGGAAACAGGAACAGGGGGAGATCACCAAATTCGTTTAAGAGAGGTTGCTGATCTACCGGATAATGCAACCTTTGGTCTCCATCTTCTTGATCAGATGTTGAAGCTGCCACAGGGAAATAAGTTATTGAATGTGAAAACATTTAACCTTTATTTTCATTTCATCTACATTGGTGCAAATTAGGAGGAACCTCATCACAGTTACAGAATGACCAGCAATGTAAAATTGCTGTAAGTAGAAGAGTTGATATTTAGAGCTTTTATCCAAAAAGTAACTCCACTGCCAGTGTTTAATGTGTTCTCTAAAGTCAGTACTGTTATTCTGAGTGAGTTGATAGATCATGCTTCAGATTTATTTCCTTGATTTCTATGCATCCTGCCAAGGAAAGATAATCTCTTAAAACTCCCGGGCAGAAACTTACAGATGGCAGTAAGTTGTCCTCACTAACACCCTGAAAATACTTTATGGTTTTGTGCGAATGCTAAACTTCCAATTTTGATACCCCAAAATACTGAAGGAATAATATGCTACATTTAAATGAATGCTGTTACAGTAGTATTTCCTATATGAAGCCCAAAGATGTGAATAGGAAATTTTCTGGCAGACATTTGGAAGTTGTGAAGTCTGCTTTTTGGAGAAGAAATATGGGAGCTGCAGCTCTCTATTATTATTCTGCAAGGTGTTTTTAACACCTTTGCAGTTAAATATCTTCTTCAGAGTGTCTGTGTTTTGCAGAATTTTCTTTACAACCATTTAATGAACAAGCTAATTTAAGAATGGCAACAGAATATAGATCGAGGTGCAACCCTGGTACTTAACTTTAGGGCTGAAGGCAGAAGCCCAGCCCTCAGTTTGCACACCAGCCCTGAGGACTGAGGAAGAAAAGTTGAGTGTGATCAAGACACACTTGCTGCAAGAGTCTGTTACTCTCCAGAGGTGAGCACAGTTTTACAGCATGCAGCTGGATGTTGACATGGAAAGCCAGTGCTCAGGCACCAGCAGCTGCCACCCCTGCCAGAGCAGAAGCCTCTCCAGCAGCAGCACAATGCAGCAGGCACAGATTGCTCCTGAACAGCTCCCAAGAGCAGTTAGCATGGCTGTCCCAATAGTCAGCTGCATGGCAGTAGTTCCTCAGGATTCAAGTTATCGATCAGGTCCTCTCTGGGCTAAGCGCTCTGCAAGCACACAATGAGAGCAGGGCTGTTTTCTTCCCTGAATAGCTGTGTGGGTTCCAGCAACACACACTCACACGAGCATTTCTCATGCAGTGAACATTCCCTCACTAACAAGAGGTCACAGGGAATGTTGCTGAAAATACATGTGTTTTGCTTTTCTGCCTTGAATCCTGTGTAAATTAGGATCCAAATCTTGTTATGAGAGATTAAATTTACAGTGCAGCACAAGATAAACAAATGAATCAAGGGTGATTTAATTGAACACTGCACCGTTTTACATGCTCAAAACAGTTCAGCACAGCTATCACTCCTGGCATTTCAATTTCTATCACTGTGTAAGACTAAATAAATATTAACAACACGGGTATAACACAAATGATAATAGCTTAAAACTCATATTTTCCTGCCAGAATTAAAATTTGATCTCATGATTTGGATTGCAGAGGTTCTTCCTACAATGTGTTACTTGCACTATGTGACAGACACAATACTTTTCAACTCCTACTCTTTTCATGGTAATGTCAACAAAAAGAAAAAGATCGTATTAGAATACAGGTGTATCTTAATGGTGCTTCAAAGATCTACAAAGAATCTGAAGACTACAAATCTGAAGTGCTACAAAGAATCTGAAGACTTTAGGCCTCTCATGGGTCAAATACTTATTAATATTAATAAGTCTGCAATTTCATTGATGGGCTTCAGCTTTCTTCATTTAGCAAGTCTTCTGTTATGAAACCATCAAAGAGTAACTTATAAGCATTTGTTCAACTCTTCCTTCATGACTCACAAGTCATGACCTTAAAGAACTCTCTAAAAGAGATTTTTACAATGAGACAGGATTGCAATATAATTAGGAGAATCAAAGAATTTTAAAAGTGGTGCTGAAGCAACTAAAAGATAGCTAGCACAAATAAACAGAGAAATATTAAAACAACAAACAAAGAAGAAACAATTACTTGCCTGTTTCAAAGATGTCACATTACATTCTTTATTCTAATTCTGGAAAACAAGCCATTGACGACCAGGAACAATTGATTTTCCTTCACAGCTGTTTTCTAATTACGTCTGAACACTGAAAATTCCAGTGCCATCACTCAGTTGTACAAGGAGTCTCTTCAATTGGTTTTCTTATTACAACAAGTGCCCTGTTGTCCTGATGCCCACACATGTATCAAAGGTCTGTGGTGCTTTCATTGTAAACACTGTCTTTTAGGTATGCTGAAAGAGTCAGATATTTTACATTGCAACAGACTGGAATGAAATCCACAAGCCATTAGCACAGATGCACTTGCGGAGTTTTTTCTTTCCTGCACCATGTGGCTCCATACTCCTAAATCGTAGGTGTCATTCATTAACTTCAGAGAGATTCATCTCCCTGTACAATAATATAAATATACATACACACACATCTGTATATGTACACTTTAGAGAGAGACAAATGCACATGTGCATTAATTCCTATGTATGCTGTAAATTCAAGGATACACAACTAACATTAAGAAGGACTGAGGGAATCTGATCACTTGGTGTTTTGAACACTTTTTAAGTAAAACACGCAAAAAATTGAAACGGAGAGCCACGCCTAAAATTCAGAAAAGGAACCTTAGAGCTACTATGGACTTCTTCAGGTATTATATACAACCACAAAACAAAGGTATCAAGGAGGGTTGTTTGGTTCTGCATTTTCCTTACTTGACTCTCCTTAATTCTGGTGATTCAGCAACTCTTTCGTGCTCAGAGATCTTTTACACTTTTACTCAAATAGAGAATAATGCCATATCTCTGCAGTTTCATATATACTGTCTTATACTCTATATGCCACTCCTTATGAATCCAAAAAGTAAAATTCTATTTGTATTTTGACCTATTTTAACATCGCTTAAATTATATAAAAACACCTGATGAATTAGATAGAAATATAAAGACTCACATTTTATTTTACAAGTAAATTATTCCTGAAATTTAAAGAAGCAGCTTCCAGCAGATTCTCAAAAGCTCAGGCTGAACTGAGTGTATTTCCAACAGTTCAGGAATGCATTGGGGTGGGGGCTGAGGCACACAGTTACAAAACCCAGGGTGTAGTTGGAGTGGGACCAGAAAGAACCTGCCAAAGAAAAGTGTTAGGATTCTTAGATACTCATTCTATTAATTCTACATTTAAAAAAAATAAAAGGAAAGGGTGTATTTTATGCCAGATAATGCACTCATGACCCCAATGGTAAGTGCTAAGTGTTTTATGAAATTTTAGATATAAATATAATTATTTTATTATTTGTTGACGTATAACAGAGAAAAGGCTAAGCAGAGCTATATTATTTTCCTCTACATGTAATAAGAAATAAAACTGCTTTTAGAAATGTTATGTTGTGTTAGCTCCTGGATTTTTTTTAACACCAGGTAATTAATATTTTTTATGATATTGCAAAAAATTCCTCTTTTGCTTGGTTCTCTGTAAATTTAAGATTGAATTTGTGGTAGTATGTTCAACCTCTTACAAAATACTGGGTTTAATAAACTCAATTAAAATTTAGCAGTAACTTTCTGTTTTGTTTGACTCTTTTACCTTTTATTTCTAGGAACAAGCATACCTCCAAATGCAGTTCCTAACACAGCATGTGAAGTAATCCTCTATTCAAGTCGTTGGTACTTTGACAGCATTTGTAATTTATTGTAGTCGTCTATTCAGTACATCCTTACATGCCATTGTAAGGATCAGATAAACGCTGATCTTGTTCCCAGCTGTAAGGTTCAAATAAAAGTGTGCATTTCAGTCAAGGGAAACATTTGTTCTTGTTAGTCCTTCTTGGATTTGACTAGAGTAAATAGTCTATACTTCCACAGAAAAGGCTTTCCTTAAGAAGACACAAAGCATTTTGGGTTTTATCCCCATTGCCTACTTCCAATTGATTTTTTTTTTTTTTACCTCTCTTTCTTTGGAGTCAAAAATAGACTAGAAAGTTCCAAGTATCCAAACACTTATTTTGTTACCTGAGTCTGCTGTGTTAATTACCAAAGGGTCTGGAAGCTGTGAGGCCCCTCTCATTTGGCTGCACCCAGCAGCTGCTTTGAGTCTGATGGTATCAGCCATCTCAAAGTGAAGGTATGACTGGAATATATTTAAGTATGGAGGCAAATTTCAATAAATGCTATTACAGACCTGTAAAGGAGAACAAGAAGAATCTGAACCATGCGTTCCAGATTAATGTTGCAGTAGGAGCATTGAACAAGAGCTTTGAAATCAGTTTCTAGATTGGAACATGGATTAAAGTAAAGCCTCAAATAAAATGAGTTCAGAAAATATATTGAATGTATTGAATGTAATGAATTTCACTGTCTAATGAGTAGAAAAATGACAAACCTAGTCAAATTGAAGTGACTGTTTGGTATTGTCAACAATACTCTATACAGGAAATTAGAGTTGTAACTTTGTTCTGTGTCACAAATATCTCTACTTCAGTCCTTTTCCCTTCATGCTCATTCTGTGCTCTATAGTGAGTCGCACTTATATAATAAAAATATTTCAATCATCTAAGTATGATTATTTTTAAAGCCATTGCTGAAATAGAAACTAGTATCTCCCAGCACTGTGTATTCCTATCAGGCTCTTATAATCAGAATGATCACTTAATTAGCATGTTTGTTTCCACTAGGGTATACCAATTAAGAGATATAACCACACTTCTGTACATTCCTATTAATGTTTTTCTACATTTAAAGTAAGATCACACATTTCAGCGGGTGTAGCTTTTAATGGTAACGGAAGATTTTCCAAAGGATATTGAGCTATTTTGCCATCTGTTTCTTAGGCTGGTATTCTTAAATTACTAGAAACTAGACATTAGGTGGGGATTTTTTTAGAGCTTCCAAAATATCAACTTTATTTTATAGTTTTCACAGAAGCATTCAAGCTAATATTTTAATAAAAATACATCTGTCCATACTAATTATTCCTCAGAAATGCTACTTCCACAGATCTGACATCCCAAGTCATTTTGTGTGCATATTGTGCTAGGTAGCTACAGTAGAAATATTTCTCTGAAAAATTAATATGTTGCATCCTTTTTTTATCTCTACTCTGAACAAAAAGCTCAAAGCCTCTTCTGCATTTTCTATTTTTAATGCTGTAAGACGTGTTTGATTCTGTTCATTATGACCTTGCTAAAAAAGTGACAAATAATACAAGATTTACATTTCTTTTCAATGAATATTGCACAGAGCAGAATTATCTACAATTGTTATGCTGTCTTCACTACTATTTAAACTTTTTTTGTTGCATTCTTATATCTTACTTTAAAATCTGTTTTGTACTGTGAGACTTGTTTGTCTTCTAGAAGGACAAAATTTCAAAAAAGGAGGCTTTACATACACTAATTATTACATAAAGTGTTACATAAAATATTCACAAAAGTGTTCATTGTTAATGTCTAATTATTCTGAAATTTGCATTCACACAAGTAACTGTATTTTATTTAAAAATTGCTTTTAAGTATGTGTGTACATTTTCCCAGTGTAGCTCTATAAATAGTCTCCATGATTTTCAACTAGATTTCTGCTAATTGATCTGTTATACACCTAATTAATTCATTTAGAATTATTAAGTCCACAGAAGACACTATTAAAAGCATAATATTGCAATTCTCAAGCAGAATTTCTGCAATTTCTAGCTGTCTCATGTGCCTCCCATTTCACATCTGAGTCTTAAAAAATCACAGTATGTTTTATAGTCTTTTTTTTGTAGCAATTGCAGTGTTACAACTGCTACAAGGCTTTCCAAACCATTCTCTTCAGTAATGACAGCTTAGTTAGTGGACAGTTCTGACCACTCTTTTATTTCTATCATGGGCATGATGCTGAGTTAAAAGTAGCAGCCATTTTCACAAATTCATGGCTCCAGGAGTTGATATTTCAAGAAGAAACATGAAACAAAGAATTGTGTGACAGAACTGAATCAGTTCCTTTTCATAATAACTGTAGATTAGAAAAATGAAATTCCCTTTCCCATTCTGTTTCCCAATAGCTTTTAATTTATTTCATTCTTTTTATGAAGTACATATATGTACTGATGGCTATATAGAGTAATTTTTCTTAAAAGCCCGTCACTGTAAAACTGTTGTCAACTGTTTTGCCAAACTAAAAGCACTAATTTTGGACCAGGAGACGACTTCCCTTAAAGTTGGCTTACACTGATTTCTTCCGGGAAAAAAAAAAGGTATGTGATTTTTCAAAACTAAACAAAGTAAATGCTTTTTGGAGGTTTTTTAGGGGGTAGGGGGGTCTTGCCCTTTTTTTTTGAGAGGAGGGACATGCAAGAATTTCACTAAAATATTCTAGTACAGTTATAGAATCAAAGACTTACTGGTTTGTTGGTGGGAATACTGCAACCAAGGTGTACCTTCTGCATCAGATGTCTGACCTCTACTCAAACAGAGAGGGATCTTCCTTCCAAATTATCCACTTTGAATGCCCAGTAGAGCCTCGACACAATTAGGCTTACTCCATGAGGTTTTCCTTTACATCAGGAGCTCAGTCTCAGGACTGCAAGACCTGGATAAGAATTTGCCTACAGATAAGGCTCTGATAGTCAATCTTCTGTCTACTTCCCAATCTTTGACTCCGTGTATAAAACATTTTGGGACTCATTGAAGAAATTTGTATGTATCAAAAATGTTTTTACACACTTAATCTAAACAGACTGGTGATTTCATGGCAGTAGTGATTTGAATTGGTATTAATTTCCAAATTAAGAGTCTTAAATATAGACTTCTTTTGGTAAGGATATACATGTTCAGTAAGTGATTGACCTTCACTTAATGGAATTAACAGAGATCTATGGCTCAACTCAGTTGCTTAAGCATTGTCATTTAGTGCCAATAGAGGCAGTCCATGGTATCCCAACAAGTATCCAAATCCCACAATCACAGAACTATGAAACTCTCTTAAATCCTGTGTTATCACTCTCGTCCCCATAATCAAACACTGTTGTCAGTTGAATGGTGCCTCTGGTCTTTATGTGTGTCAAAGCATGAAGAGCAATTCAGGTCATCCTAGACACCAAACAGCAGCCTGTTTAAGCTCAGACTTTCCTTAGTTCTTGGTTTCTACTTCTCCGGGACACATTGTCATGTAAATAATTCTGTTTTAAACAAGAGGCATAGAATCCTTTATAATTATGCCTCATTCAATTGCTGTTCATCATGTCAAAAATAGGCCAAAAAATGTAGGATAACAGTCAGTAAATGGGAAAGAGCCAGCATATATTTTCTAGGAAGAATGGGTTCAACAGCATGCAAAGTCAAAAAAAAAAAAAAAAAGGCATAAACCACCATCTTTCAGATTAAAACTTCATTATAGAGTTATAGTGATAATTTTTTGTTCTACAAATTTTCAAGAGTGGTTTTCAAATGCAATTCATAATGAAAATAACACAGGAAGCTGTGTCATTCTGATGTTTTCAAGGTGCATCCTATTCTGAAGTTCTCAAAATCATACACATCACAGACTTCAAAAAAACCCAAACCAAAACCACACAGAAGTTTTGCAGCATTGTTTCAAAAAGTGGGAACACAGGAATTGTGAATGGCATTCCAATATTAAAACCTCTCTTAATCTTACAATAAAGAAAAAATTCAATGTCTCACTTCTGCTTTCATTGCCACAGCATCTCAATGACAGGAGACATTAAGTTGTTTGTCCACTATGGCTCTTATTTCCTCTCTGGAATCTTGATTTTTATTATACAGCTCTGTCTTCTGTATAAATTTCCTGTACTGCTTACTGCAAGACACTTGGCTTCCTATTTGATTATTCTTATTTGGCTTTCTTATTTGATTCTGTTGAATCTGGCTCTGTGTAAGTGGTCCCATTTTACTCAGAAGTCATGCATCAATCCCATTTCCATATTTTCGTCTTTATTATTAATTGCCCCAATCTGTCCAACATCCATCAGTTTTTTCCATTACTACTGTTTTGTTTTTTTTTTTCTGAATGATCTCTAGATATGCTGCATAAAAGCTGGATGTCAAAAAAAAAAAAATCTGGGTGTTTCCACTATAGAGTTCCAGTGGAAACCCATAGTGCTTGTTCCCCATTGACACACGCTCTCTTGAGATCCATCAGTTGGATCAATTTCTTGTGTGATCTGTTGATACTGTGCAGTGTTAATCAGAGTTCTGGGTCACAGTGTGTCTTATGCCTATCATGGTCTGAGTATACGATATCTGCATTTTTACCTTTTCTAGAAAAATATTTTATCTCATCAAACACTAGAATCAGGTTTATTTGGCTAGATCTAAGTTATGTAAAATTGTTTTGGCTGGCATTAATTGTATTCCTATCACTGGATTTCTTATCAGTGAATTTTGTAGCAGCATTTCCATTATTGCTTAGGACTGATATACAGCTTACCAGCTACTGACTATGGCAGATTAACAATTCTTCAAGCTGCTGGAACTTTCTTATTTGGAGATTTATTAAAATGAACATCAGAGGAGCAGACATTTCCTCAGCCAATTTTTTAGGACTCTTGAATATTATCTTAATTGAATATATTTATTCATGGTAGCTGATGCTTGAAGTTTAGCAGCATGCAGTGCTGTGATTTTCCATCACTTTTATATCCTAAAATGTAAAATATAGTCTCATTTTTTTTCTGAGAAATGAAGTCACTACCTCACAGGGAGACAAGATAAAGGCATCGGGTCCTCTCAGCGGGAACCAGGCTCTGTTGCTGCCACAAAGATGAGACTTTAACTTGGACTTGAGTAGGACAGCAGTTTTAAGTTACTCTGAAAAAATCTCTGGAAACAACAAGGAGTCTCTGTTTTTCAGCAGTATCTTGTTTCAATATTGCCATTTTCCTGAGTTTGGAACCATAATCTCAGTCTCTCCTCACTTTGTGAATTGATTATAAATATTGCCTGACATTTTACTGTCACTGCGGAGCCAGTTTATTCTTCATTTTTCACATTTCATTTTCTTAGTTGGTTTACTATGCAGGGGTACTTAATTAATATATTCTTTTTCATTTACTGAATAACTGTTAGTAATAATTTTGTCATGTCTATCTTGCAATGAATATTGCTGTGTCATGGTTTATCTCTGGCTGAACACCAAAGCCCCCACAAAAAGCCACTCCCTCCCCTCTGTAGCCGAACAGGGGAGTGGAATTTTTTTCCCAAGGTGAGATAAGGATACTGAGAGAGAAAAAACCCTCTAATTAAGGCAGGCAAAAACAGGCTCAAATTTAAAAGTGATTAAGTGAATTTATTACAGAGCGAAAGGAGTACGCAAGACATTTTGTTAAAACACTCTTTCTCTCTTCCCGTCCTTCCCTACAGCCCTCCCTCCTTCCCTTAGAAAGTAAGGAGAACCGGGGGTTTTTTCCCTAGTCAGTTCATTCCTCAGATGTTTTCTTCCTGGGAGAGGAGGCAGTTTTTTCTCCCCTTCTCACAAGCACCATGGAATTTTGCAGAAGCTGTGTTTTTCATCTTGGCAAGCAGCCCGCCCAGTCGCTGCTGCCCACTCTTTCTCCCAAGGCCAGGCTGGTCTGAACTTAGGGTAAGAGTAAAACTAGGCTTTTTTAACACAAATTACTCCCTCAGTTCCCAGGAGCAAAGGCCTCATTATTCATGTCAACTCCCACCAGACCACAGTCC
>VZRZ01007407.1:345038-459125 GCA_013398175.1 Climacteris rufus | reverse complement strand
ACCCTCAGGGTGCAGAGGAATGCTGCATTGGTACAGTCCTTACCACAGGCTGCAGAGATGTCTCACCTCCCATGTTTGAAGCACCTCCTCCCTCCTCCTTCTTCTTCTTGGCTGACTTTGCTGATGTCCATATCTGCTGTTTCTTCTACATGCTGTACTCCTTCTCCCCTGCCTATCTACAACTACATGGCGCATACGTGTGTACTATGATGACCCTTCCTTAAATATGTTGTCACAGAAGTGTTACCTTCTTTCCTAATTGGCCCAGCTGTGGCTTGCAGCATGTCCATCTTCATGAGCCATCAGACTGGCTCTGGCTGGACAGCTGTGGAAGCTTCTGGCAGCTTTTCACAGGAGCCATCTTTTTGGCCCCTACCACACCAGACCCCTTGTCAAACCACCACATGCAGTGAGGTGGTTCTCTCAGCCAGAGAAATATTCTAGTGTCCATACATTTACTTATCTGTTTTCAAAATTTCATCTTTTCTAATTGTTTTTTGTGCTGGCTATTTTCTGTTCTTATCTAGGTTTCTCAGATATATATGATAAATACATATATAGATAAAATAATATTTATGTACATATAACAGATTTATAAAATATAGATACAGGTAATAAATAGATACGTATAGAAATGGATAGATATAGAGATAGAGATAGAGAGAAAGAGATGAGATAGAGATAGAGATAGAGATAATATAGACAGAGATTAGATATAAATATAGACATAGATGCATAGATAGATAGATATAGAAAGATAATTTCTATTTCTGTTCCCTGTCTTGTCTTGTTTCACTAATGAACTTCTTGATTCTTCATGATTATGGAACCATACTTTTTTGTGTGCCAACTCATTCTTTTCAAAAGCTCCCTATGTTCATTCATATTTCACTCACAGTCTATCATATTCTAGTTCATTGCAGACAATTCCTGTCATACTTTTCAGATGCTTTAAAAAATAATCTATTTATAATGTCTGTCAGAAGGTCTTGACTGCTGAAAGGTGTTCATATCAAAACAGTGGTACTACTAATAATATACACTTTTTTCCTCTGAAGTACAGTTCCCAAGATCACTTAAAGGTGTTACTTTTGATGAAAACCTGCAAAAGACATTTTGAGGGAAAGATGTTTTCCTGCTTTTGTAAGTTTATGTGCAAAATAATAAATAAATAAATAGACAGTTATTTTGGGCTAAGAACCCCAAGCAACAAAAACTTTATTTCAGCTTCATGACATGATGTAGGCCTTGATGAGCTGTTTGCACTCTGGCATCTCTGTTACATAGTGTATCAAATGATAAAGACCTAAATGAAAGAGCTCAACAACTCCCAGTTTTGCAAAACATCTAAATTCTTGAGTATTTGTCCAAGTTTTAGCAAAACTTGGAGGAGAAAAAAATATGGTAATGGTAAAAAATGGCACTAGCTGGATTTATTAACAAAATTTATGGGTTTGGAAAACTAAGCAATTTTACCCTTTTTATCAATGTATTCTCAACTGAGAAAAAAAGGGGGGAAATTTGACATGGATTGTCCTCTTTTTGAGGGGCTGATTCTAATGATGGAAATGAATTTAGTTTTTGAGAGGTACTGTGCTGTTGAGTAATTGGTTTACATTTTCTCTGAGTAATAAAGAAATCCCTTTTACATAGGTTTGTGCCGATATATTTAGAATAGAATATAAAACCTTTATGGCTATTTGGTTTAAATGTAATCGAGCTGTTACATTCAGATCATTTTCTGTGCTGAATTGATGGATCAGTAGATAAAGCTTCAATTACAGTCACAGAATCGTAATTTTAATTGGAAAATTGCATAGGCAGTGTTCACTATGACCAGAAAAATTAGACTAATGAAAGCAACAACTAAGCCATTTTTGAGATTACGCACATGTATTAATTAAAGAAAGCATCTTTTTCATTATGGCTGTTAAAATGTCTTTCAGGGGCTGCATTATAAAACATACCTTTGGATGGGCTGGAAAATATAACCCAGAGGCAGGAAGCTAACATTTGGCCCACATTCTGAGTTGTATCTATTATTTGACATGGATATTTTAGTACTATCAACTAGTGAGTGTGACTGCTTGCATTAGATGCTTTACAAATTTAGGAGAGCAGAACCTTAATACCTCACTACAATAATGAATATTTGAACATCGTAGGAATAAAAAAATGGTTTAGACTTCCCAAAAAGTAACTAAGCATGTTGTAAACCAACTGCTGTAAAAGCTGGTTCCCCAAGGTTTGAAGAATATCCAGCATAGTAATAGTATTACACCTTTTGGAACGTTTAGAGAAAGTGAGTAGCACTCAAACAAGCAAGATCCCCTCTTATGACATACGGATTGATCACCTGTGCTTACAGATTTAGTATAGCACAACTATATCAAGACTCTTTGCAGTCTTTAAGAAATTACTTTTGTATTTTATCACCTTCAAGTAAAAAACTTGAAGAGTGGGAAACTGTAAACACTGGCAACTTGATCTAAAATTGTAAAAGGTATAAGTGACTCTACCGACCTCATTAGATGTAATGCCTCAGTAGAAATTACACTGTGGTGAAACAGTTATACACATGCATTCAAAATTGTGTAATACTGATAAGTCAAATCATACTCCAAAACTTGGAATCTGGGAGGATAGATGAAAATAAGGTGACATTTAGGCACGTATGGTATTTCCATTTGGAAGCCTTTATGTTTTGGGAATATTTTGATTTAAGAGAAAATCTGAAATACAAACAGAAGATGAATTAAAAATGTCAAATGCGTCTTGAAATTGGGACACCAGATGAGACTTTCTCCCTAAAAAGGAGATAAGAAACTCTGAACAGTACCTTCCTCTTGACACTGTGTTAGTTTCATAGTTAGTGTTAGAAGTTGACCTGTCTGGTCAACCACTTGCTTTCTCCTCTTGCTCAGATTGAGGTTGTATTTGGCTCTCTGAACAGAAGGTAAAATAAGGTTGTGATTCATAGAGCACCTAGTTACTCTTTGTACATTTTTACCACTGCAATCAACAGTTGTTACAGACCTGTGTGTATTTACTCCTTAGCTTGCAAGGAATGCCAGCAACATAGTGTAGACAGTAAGTTAATGATAATCGTAGCAGGAAAGATGTTTAATACTAAAACGTTTCTGGGAAGGAGATTCCATTTTACTATACAAACACTGCTAGATGGATGTTCAAGAGACACAGAGTGGTAAGAGGTGTGTTTTCCATACTGAGAATGTGAAGAGTGCCTCCGTTGTGTGAAGAGTGCACCCCTTGTGTTTTTGCAGCAAAAGAAAGAAGGTTTTGCTTTTGTGTCTGTGAAAGTAGCTTCTTTCTTCATGCTTCTCATTCCAGTCCTGTTTGCTTATCATTTATAAAAACAAACATAATGGACCTTGTAAGCTTATAATTTCCTTTTTCACCATTCTTTTTTCTGCATCCTGGAGTTCATGAAGCACCTCTTGGAAATACAGTGTTTGTACTTTCTCATTTTCTCATCTTCTTCTCCTCAGCCTAACAGTTCTACCTCTGTTTCCTGCAATATTTTAGAATTACTATGAGTAGGGCTTTCTCATTGGAATTCTTCCCCTACTTGTAGTGAAACATGAGGTAAAGAATTCTAGGAAAAGAAAGTATGATTTATGGTTTAGAAGGATAGAACGGTGTATGAGAAATTGATTTATCCCCATCTATATCAGAATGTCTTAACATAGTATCAGATAAGTCACCTAGGACTTTCAAATGCTTGATTTACTTTTAGTGTCCACAAAAATTTCATGTCTGTTTCTACATTTGTTATTGAATTGCTAACAAGTTGTGCTTTGGATAAATAATGCTGTGATGCAATAAGTTGTGAAACAAATCAGACCATCTTCAGTTGGGCATTCAAATTGACAGCAATGTTTAAAAATAGAAATCAACATGGATCTTACCTCCTTGTCTATTAAATGTGAATACTTATCTTTCATGTCACAAAAATACCAAGAAGATGAATAAATTATTCTTTTGATACATTCAAATACTATGGCAGTGTCATGGAAAAACTCATGTGAATAATAATTATGTATTGAGAGGCTCAATTAAATAATATGCAGTAAACAAAGCATGGTGCCGAACCCTGAACAAAGAGAGTGGAATGAAAGCTTGAGCTGTTTCTCATATGCTGAGCACAAGTTTTCCCAAGCAATAAAAAATTTGGGAGGCTGTCAGAAATAGTACAGCGTTTAATGAACAAATGATGTGTATCCTGAATTAAGTATTATTAACATTAATTCTGGCATTTCCTAAGTTTAGGGCTCTCAGCTTTTAACCCCAGTATTCTCTAATATGTTTTTGGATGCATTCTATCAAAGGTAATCTTGAATGCTTCAGTCAATGTAGTCCTATTGTACACGACTGCACAAAAACAGTGAGACAATGACTACCCTTTAGATGTTTTCTGTATAAATAGGTGCAGTTTTTGACAGTGCTTTACATGTTTAGGAATTTTTTTGAATAAGAACAATTTATATTTTTTTTTTCTTTTGCTAAGGCCTTCAAAGTGTCATGGAGATGCAGGCAGCCAAGTGTCTCCACCAAAACAGCTATCTAAAGGATTGGCTTACAGTGGTTTCTCAGCCAGAGGTCAGGGTGTTACAGCCACCCTGCCCCGATCATGTTACTGAAAAGGAAATGAGTCTCCTCTAAATCCGAGATAGACGGGGAGGCTCCTGGCAATGGGGGAAAAGGTTCTGGTGTTAAAAAGATTGTGATTTTCTGAGCTATAAGCAATTGAATCTCACACATTTTAGTGCAGATATTTGAATGTTGGTGGAGAAATATTTTCTGTAGGATTGAGAAATCTCCACTCAGCCTTTACAAACAGCCCTTAGCCGAATATTTTGTGCACACAAACTGAGCAGTCTTATTCTTGCTGATTGATTTTCAAATTGATATTGACTTTCCAATTCACATTCCCCTCACTGAGTACCTTCCATCCATTCATCTATCATATTTCTAGCGTGCTCATCACTGTAGCCTGTCAAGGCCTTACATAAATCATCTGAGGCATAATAATATGTCAGATACCTATGCAAATGATTATTCTGTTTGCCAGTCCCTATAATCTACTAACTTTCAAAAGCACAAAAACCTGTAATCCCTTCCTTTCTCTTGGCACTTTAGTGTACAATCTATTCATCTTGATCTATTTGTTTATTTTAGCCTTCCTGTTTTCTTTGCTGGGAATAAAAATCACACATTGGCTAAAACAGAGATGATGGATATTATAGCAGTCCTTATGAAATCCAAAGCAAAACATCATGTATTACAATACTGTACTGCAGAACAATATATAGAACAGTACATCTTGACTGAATTTATATAATTCAGCTTAAAATATGCTTTTGGGAAGAAAAAAAATAAAAAACAAAAGAACCCACTACTTCTATTCCAGATTTTCAGTTCATAGTATTTTTCCTGTAAGAGTAAATTAAACTTTCAAGTGAAAGAATGCCATGTTATTGAAGCATTTGTGGTAAGTTGCTGCAAATTCAATTTCAAGAAGAAAACATAAAAGATACGAGAAAAACATCTATGATTGACTTGAATCATGGTGTATCTCTTACATTAGAATATTATAAAATGGAATTCAGTATTTTCTGTTGTGGAAGAATTTTCCTGGGCATTTTTCTGTTTATGAACTAAAGAGAATAAATAAATAAAAACAGATTAGTTTGAAAAATAAATAGAGCTATTTAACAAAAGACCCCTTTGTTCTCAATATGATAGGTAACCATGAATATTTGGTATTCTTCTGTTCCTTTTAGCAAATAAGTGTTACATCTGAATACAAATATTTTTCTTACAATGTCACTTCTTTCTTTTGGAGGAGAAAGAGGTATGTGACAATGATTCATTTTGCCCATTTTTGGCAGAATTGTTAAAACAAATTGTTCCTGTTTTAAATTAGTAAGTATTTTAAATTATTTTCCTGAGCCAAGAAGTACTCATGTGTGTTTTCTACTACAATGAAATTTAATAAACATTTTTGCCAAGAGGGACTTTTCGCAAAGAGGGACAAAGACCCACATGTGTAAAAAAAAGTGTGTGGACTTTACCATTCAAAATTCTGTTGTGTTCTCTCATCCTCACTAAAGGAGCACATCTGAAAAATAAACTAAGCTATAGCAGTGATAGTTGTATTAGTCAATAAAAAATGTAATTGCAATTACATTTAATAGTCACATAAGCTTGAGGAAAAAAGTTAGTAAGAAAGAAATAAAGGAGAAGAGAGAAAGCACAACACATCTACTTAATTTTCATTGCTAAATTTACTAACAAGAAGTTACCACAATATCTATAGATGTCCTGAAACCGATTCTTTGATGAGAACATGAAAACCCAAAAATCCTTCATTTTTTAACTGTTTGTAAAGATTGCAATGAAAACTGGTGATTTTTTTGCCATCAAATAACCATTCTGGAACCCAATAGCAGAGCACTTGATACATTGCTAAAGATTTTATTTTCCATCACAGATAAAAATACCTAATTTGATTTTTTTTCCCACATAAAAGAAGAGACATTCAGGTCCTCTCATAAGAGAATGCCTGGAGGATACTGGTTGCATGGGCCCTAGAGATACTGTAAAAAAACCATTGTCTATTTACCAACTGTTACAGCAACAAAATGGTCACAGCTCCTCTATGTTCTTTGCCTTTCATCAGCCTCTAAAATTAGTCTGGGTCATGCTTCTGCCAGTCATAGATGGACTGGGGTGTGTGGAAAAGTGACTGCCCCTATAGAAGAGGAGGACTGCTGTGGGACAGAGAGGGATTGCCTTAGAAGGGACAGTCTCTGCTTTCTGCCTTGGGAATTATCCCTGTTTGCTTTAATCTGCCCATTGCCAGCACCAATAGGAATCAATGGGAAGAGAAACCCACCCCGTGTGACACATCTGCTCTTTTTCTTTTCATTTATAAAACAGAATTAATCCTGACTTGACTTTGCTCCCTGGAATGGAAAAATTCAATTTTTCTCTACATTTCTGGTAAGCTTTAACCCAGAGAACTTGGTTAAACTCAGAAAGGAACTGTTGCTCCAGGAACTGAAGGGATGAAAGTTTCAGAGGTTTCTTCTTAGAACTGTTTCATGTAGGAGAGCCCAAACTTGCCTCCCGCTCAGCAACCTGATTTTTACATTCCTGATTCTAGGTATGTAATTTCTCTTGTACTTTTTTAAAGAGGGCATATAAGTCTTCATAAGGATCTTGAATCCTACCTCAAGCTGGATACCTTCATCCTTAAATAGACCTATTTGTATTGACTAGCTATATCAAAACAAACCAGTGATGGATAAAGTGTTCATATGACAGCCGTGTTTATTAACTTTTAATAAAAGTATTCATTCAGCTACAGTCATTCTACCTGACTACCAGTTGGACTTCTGTGAGGGTATACTTAAGACGCTGCAAGATCAGGACTCACGCCCCCAGGAAATGAGTGGAATTCTTGTCCTGGGCACTCTTGGGATAATGTTTTGTTAGTTGCAAGTTCAAGTATTTGTATTTCTGCCTTGGTACATTTTGAATATTTGTCACTTTCATTCCAGTTAAAGGACACTTCTTCGATGATTTTGCTAAACTTGTTTGGTAGGTTCATTTTTGATATATGGTATTCTTGTGTTTAGTAAATTTATCTACATTCAGTGCATTTCTGACATGCAGCATCACAGATACTGACAAATGATTGATTAGATTTGACAGAGGAAAATGAAGTGTACTCGACATAAAGCATCTATACTGCATTGTCAATATTTTCTGTGAAGCTGGGAAGATAATTTATCTGTTTTCAACCTTCTTCATTTATTTCCTATTCACAATTATAAATAAAATGCAATTGTTTATCTTTGTTTTTCTTCACTTTGCTCTGCTCTTACCTTTGCACTTCTGCCCTGCTCTGCACTGTCCTTTTTGAAATATACACTCAGGAACACTCAGAATTTATTAACTCCACCCAAATTTGTTCCCTAATACAGTGAGAATTGGAAAATATTTTGTTAAGCTCCAAAATACTCAGCATTTCATGGATAAAGAAAAAAACGTCTATCTGAAAAAGAATGTTCACAATATTTGTAAGACTCCCACTTAAAGCAGCAAAAATACTTGTATTGTACACATGAACACACAGATAGTTTCAACAGTATGTTAGATACTTATACAGATTCACTATGCAAACGTGGTGGGTGCACTTTAAGGTAGAACTCTTAATAGATAAACATTAACTTTGTATCAGACAATGACCAAAATTACACCCCTGGAAATGAAATCTTCAAAACTATACATTTGTGAAGACTATACATTTATCCAATATTAACAGTGAATGAGTGTTTGGGCACTAGAAATTTAAAGTACATCATATTTCCCTCTGAATTTCCCAGGCTTATTGCAGTAACAGTACCTCACACTTTGTTTTATTGGCAAGCTATGTTGCAGAGCATAATTAAATCAATTAGTATATGGGCATGACACAATGTTCTGGTAAGTTTCAAGCTAAGGAAATGTAAATTGACTACAAGCCATTTGCAGAAAAAGAGAAAAATCAACTTTTGAGGACACAACACTCACAAGCTCAAAAACTATCACAAAGTTTGTCTCAGATGGCTGCATCTGTAATGGTTTACTCGCAGTTCCTAAGGTTTAGATTTGACTGCAAATGTTTAAAACAGAGCCATTGTCATTTCTGCATCAAAATAAACAAGTTTCGATTTTTCTTCTTTTTTTTTTCCATAGAGAAAGAAAGTTCAAATATAAGGCATTTTTATCCTTTTACTTTTTCTTTTTTTCTGATTAGTCTTTTTTTCTTCTTCTTCTTCTTTTTTAGTGCATATAATCTTTTATGAGACCTTTCTTTGGCATGATACAACAAGATTTAGATGCAGAACTGTCACTAAGCTAGTGGGAATTGCCAGTTAAATCTAAGGCATAATATTGAGAGTCTATGTATCTAAGCACAGCTTCAAGTGTTTCCATATGGTGGAAAAACCTCCCTGAACCTGAGTGATATTTAAATTTGTACAATATAGCACTAGGAAAATACAGATAAAACTTTGTTTCTTTATATAGAACATCATTATCCCCGGCAGGATGGCTGCCTGTTCTCCTGGGACCAGAGTTTAAGATCAAGTCTGAGCATTCAGCTTTCTTAGGTAAATGGAGCTCATGTATAATTGATGTTGATAGCATTAAATGAAGCACTCATTGTCTCTTTTTTTTACTACCTGACTTCAGAATCACACTGACTGCAAACAATGAGAAAATAGAGCAACCAACTCCCCTAGATTGGTTAATTGCTTCAAGGGAGGATATGAATGGAAACGTAAAGGCACTCCAGTAGCATTAACAAATCTAATATATGTTGTCACCAGCTGGGAATAGTAATTTGACAAAATGAAGACTTTTTCATTGGAAAAACAAAAAATTCATGTGTATTCATCCAGAGAATTAGTCCCAAGAAATTCAATAACAATCCGATAGGGTTTTGCCATAACAAAGTTACTGAAGTGTGCTGAAGTTGACTTGGATTTCTGTGAAAACCAAAAAGTGCCTAAATTCTTTTTTGTTGGATAAATACTCCAGGACATCAGGTAAAATAGCTGATAAGCTTAAAGTCAATTTGGTTTAATTTCTATTACTCAAAATTTTTTTTGGAATTGTCAAAAAGTTCCCTTTGATGGTTTTAAAAAGGAATTCTGATTTCTTTGAAACAAATTTAGCTTAGAAACTGTGATATAACCATTGATAATAAATGGTGTGGAATAAAATACTTCATATTTAGGATTTTTATAAAAAACTTTTTTTTTCTACTTTCCATTACTATTCAGTTAGAAAATGTTCCAATATCCTTCTCTTTTCACTGGGTGGAAAATTGTTTCCAATTCTATATTTAATGACAACTGAATATAAACTAAAAGCATTCTCAAAAAAATGTTACATTTCTTTCAGATCAGTGAAGTATTTCCAGTCTCTGTTAATGGTAAAACCATGAATATACATTATCAGCTGCAAACTAACTTAAGCATTAGTCAACATGGAACAGTTCTAAGTCCAAGAATGAAGTTTTCTGGACATATCGCAACATAAAATTAAACTGAGGAAGCCTCTTCAGGTTTCCATGTAAAAAGGACCATTAAATAGAAAATCATTAAGGAAGCTTCTTCTCCCAGTTATTCCTGCTTGAATACTAAAATAAAAAAATTTTCTTGTACCTCTCTACATACTTTATGAATAGTGTACCAGTGTGGCAAGTAAATCTTACATCTTTTTGTACTGCAGAGAATTCCTGTTAATTATACATAGTTCAAGTGTTAATTGAAGTACTTCAGTGCTTCATTTGTACTCTAGAGTCTCTGACTACATCCATTTGAATGCTCTGACTACTTAACTGTAAGCATTTAAGCCTTTAAGGAAAACTAAAAGTATAGAGGTAAAACTAGAGACAAATAGTAAAGAAAAAGAAAAGAAAAAGTGGGGGAAAGTGCAAATGAAAGACTAAAGGAAAAAAAAGAACAGGAGAAAAGGAAAGTCCTGGTCTCTTTAAGTATTTAAAACTTTGAAATCTGTCAGTCAGTAGGAAGTTAAACTTCAAACTCATGATCATGATCAAGTCTGGGGATCATTTGAAAGCAGAAAGGTTGCCACTCAAGAAAGCACAACAGAATTATTATATTCTCCATTGTAATAAATAATACTTTCAATTAAACTGAAAGATGTCACTGGAAAGAATGTAAAATGTTTTGAGAAAGCTTCTTCAAATTGCCTCTTCTTCCAGTTATACCGATAGATTTAACAAATTTTAAAAAATTGCCTCTACCTCTATGCTTTGCCTTGACCCTGTTCTTAGACTACCACAGCTACAAACACACTGCTACTACTGAAGGATAGCAGTAAGAAATGTGAGCCAAGACTCCCCATAATTCCCATGGTACCACTTATAATATGAAGTACATGATATTAAAAATGCAACTCTATCAGAAGTTCAGAAAATCAGTTTTATTTAAATGTAAATTAACAAACTCTCCTCCAATCTAACAGAATTGCATAGTCCACTGATTTTAATTAAGATGGGAGAACTGTTTTGATAAAAGAAGAAATGACCCCAACATGTGCCCAAAACTTCAAATGAAAGTACATATGAAATGAATAGAAGAGAAAAATTATAGCTGAAGTTAAATTTTCCTCTATGCTGTTTTTATTTTTTTTTCTCTCTTTCTTTCCTTTCTTCTTTCCTTTTTTTTTTTTTTTTTTTTTTTGGTGTTTCTGAACTGGAAAGCCCAAACTTCATTACATTTCCTTTTATGGGTATGAATATCAGCAGTATAAGTATACAAAAACATAGAAACATTAATTGCAAATAAAGAATATTTTCTTACAGTTTTGAATGAATATTTCATTCAAAATTACAGTTAGCACATACAAAAAAATACTCCAAAGACACATCTCAGCCATTTGTGCTTAAGAGCTCCAAATAATCAAGAATGTGAAAAGCTACACATAGTAGCTGATAAGGAACCCCAAAGTACTGAGAATATAAGCAAAACTGTGCCCACATAATTTTCCCAGGAATAGCTGAATACAGTCAGGGCTTCAGCAGTCAGACTTCTTTATTACCGAGATCTTAATACCAGCTCTGGATGAAAGGGCGATCTAGACCATGGACTTCTTTGCTGTGTTCCTCAGATTTTTCAAATTACCTGGGGAACTTTCTGCTTTAAATTTTATTGTGTTGTGATTTTTTTCACTCAGAAAAATAGCCCACAACAGAAAATAGTGACTTAAAATGCTCTTGAGGATAATGGCCTCAGAGACAATAGCATTCTGCCTGTGCAGGTGATGATTTAGATAATACAAACTTTTTCCTTTCCTTTGTATACACTTCATTTCAGTACTTGTGTGTTCTTTATTAGAAGAATTAAATACTACCTTTTGAAGAAATATAGGGGAAAACCCCATAGTTTTTCAATGAGTCCATCAATAGAAAGAAGCTTGGATGTGCATAACAGCAAGAAAATACTCTCTGCATATCACAAGAAGGAGAAATATAGATCTTAATTTCCTAATATATTTATGAGTAGTGAAATTGTAGAAGCCTGAATTATCGGGGATGATTTAAAGTACAAAGGTCCTACTGAAAACATACACACTCATATAGCTTGTACTTGTAAGTATTGCAGTAGGTACTTCCTGGAAATTGACTTAATGATCCATTTTCATAAGATCCAAAACAAGTATCAAGTAACTACCTGCTTTAGCAAATGACTACAGTATTGAAAATTACGCCAGTGGTAGCTGCGGTATAATGCAACTATTGTTGTATATAAATCTATTCAAATGCTAACTGCTTCATCAGCCTATTACTATCACTAGTTGTCTCTGCCAATTCAGTATTTTCATCTCTATATGAGTATTTCTTAGAATTAGGGAGTCAATTAAAATACCCATATCATTCTTCAAAGGTAATTGAATGAGGTATATTTCATTGACCTGTATTCTGAAGAACACAAAAGTATACTGGGATTCTCATTTTGAGGAATCTGTTTTCTTTGGATTGCCCTTTCAGGATCTCTAAACATGTTTCCGTGGGAAAGTATTGTGCAGAATAGGAACATAGTACAGTCTTCTACAGTGTTTGCAGTCTCTCCATGACTCAGTGATGTGTATCTAAATCTAACACTCATTCTGTACAGTCACTGATGTATTTGCGGTTCTGTACAGCCGCTTCTGACACCTAACCAGTTATTTCATGATGAAACCTGTAATAACGGTTTCTTTTCCAGTGAAATTTTGTCAAAACTGGCACCTAGATACTGTGATTGCTGTGATACAAACAGCTGAGAGAGGGAAAACAGCCTGAGCACTACACTCATTCTTCTGTAGATGTGTGCAAATGCATGAATAGCCCATATCATGGCAGTTTCTCATCTATTTTAATTTTTCTTTTTAAATCCTGAGGAGTGTTACATTTATATCATTTCACAGTTCAGTCTTCGCTGGTCTAAAATTATTTTTCTCTAAAAATCAGGGTAAGTAGGCTGCAACTATATGCTTTAATCTCATCAAGAAAGCCTGATGCAAACATAAATGTTGGCTGAAAACATATGCTAAACTTCAGTCAAGTGACTGCGTTCTCCACTTATTGCAACTCTTCTGCAGCTTATTATGCTCAGTGATTTTTTCATGTCTTAAATAGCTATATAATTTGTGCACATGCATGTTCTAACCAGAAGCATAACCTGTGGCTTTACATTTTGAATAGATGGATCTATTACAGAACATAGGTTCCAACAGTGTATTTTGAGCAACAGGAATATACTGTGCCCACATTGCCAAATAGATATTCTTCTTGACAACATTAACTTTGCTCCAAATGCAGGCTTATATACATACTCTTTGGTGACAATGCAACCAAACCCATGATCCTAATGAAGAAACATCTAAAACTGGGAAGTATAAATTACAGTGGAAACTTCAAAGTGGAAACACAACAAAAACATTTTAAAGGGTTCCATTGCTCTGTTACCAGATAGTGGGAATCGGATAAATGATGGTAGCGAGGTGACTTCCCAGCTCTGAACTTTGTGGACACAGTAACATGATTTGCAACTGGGTAACAAAACATTGTTGCCTCACAGTGTTTTCCAACTACAACTTTAATGATAAGAAATGTTCTGGTTCATAAGAAGTACTGAGGGTTGAAAAACATAAGCTATACAAAACATTTGGGAACACAGCTATTTTCTCTGCATGAATGTTTCCTTTATGTATATGTTCTCCACCACTTACTCAATTCCTGTAGTACTGGCCAGATTCAGAAGGACGAAACATTACCCAAGTCTCAACATGTAGTTCTTCCTCATGCCTGCACAGCTCTATGATGCTACTTACAGACATCAGCAACTTTTAATCCCATTTCTCTAGTACTGGTCATTTACATTCCTTGAGGATTTTTCAGTCCATTAAACATGACCTTTCAATGTTCTGTTAGAGTTTTATCCTACAGTTAATGCATTGAAGCTCGTAGAGCAGTGTTGTTTATACTTCACTGCCTGCTTGGCTGGTGTGCTTTTTGGAAATGTGTGTTTAAGAAAAAGGTGCCCACAAACAATTTAAGGACTGTGTTGACTTTTTGAGTCAATTTTTAAGGATGATAATTTTAGACAAAATGAAAACAAAAGTCACCCATGACAGTACCTGATTCTAAAATCAAGAACTGTCTTTTGAAATTTTTCACATACTAGGGCAATCTTTCCTGTCAGAATAAGACACCCAAGACCCTGCTAAAATTCAGAATTTTCCCTAGTTTGCAAGATACAAGGTCAAAACCAGCAGGAAACACAGTTTCTCCTGGAAAAGAATATAACTTAATTGTTTCTATCTTCTGTTTCCAGTGTAATTCATCAGATTAAAGAAAAACTGTCCTCGGTTTAAGGCCCTGGACAATGTCTGTGAAATGCAGGCCATAGGCTAAGCAGGAGAACATTTGACTCCTGGGAGATCCTGGGTAGGATGCTTACTGCAAGGTGCAAGTTGTACTCAGTGTACCTTCAGTTGGGTGCATTGTGCCAGCAGCAAACTCCTGGGAGCTGGAACAGTGCATGAGTCAACTGCCATAATTTTTTTTCTCCTTTTTAAATCTCGCTGTCTCCTATTGTGCTTCTATGCATAATAAGCATTCCATAAGCTCTTGGCTCTGTCTGACTGCAGTGGCTGCATGGCTCACAGATGGCTCGGGGAGACTTTAGCCCCCTCTTTCTCTTGACTCTTGCAGGCACTGAAAGTTTTGTCTGTGACTAAGCAAATTAAAAAGTAACTTTCTTTATATGAGGTATTGTCAAGGATATTAACCTGTTTCTGAGCCACTCCAGAATATTTTCCCAACTACCTCATTTGGGAACAGCTAGGAGAGCAATTCCTTTTCATTTCCAGTAGTTTGATCATACTTACTCTGCAGAAAAGAGAAACGCTGACTCTCTTAGTGGTTGGATTGGCAACAGTTGTCCAATAAGCATAGTTCAGCACTACATTTTGTGGTGCCACATCTGTAACTAGAACAGTTGATGCCAGAGAAATGTATTGACTAGGTCAGAACGTTCTTTTCCTTTCCACAAAAACAACTACATAAACAATTTTTCCAGTATGCAGAAAGCAATTCCTGATTTTAATGGCTGTGCATGTCTACAATATGCTGCTGTTACTGAGAACAAAATGGACAAGGTAGAACTGCGTGTCTGAAAATCAGAAGCTGTGATGTTTCAGTAGGTCCCAGTAGGCAGAGTATGAACTACGTGTGGTGTTCTATGAAGCTTGCAAATGTCTCCAAAACATCGTGTTGGTGATGCTTCTGGTTTCTGAATGAACAAACAAGCAGAAATTCAATATGGATGTAGTGTCAAGTACTTATTAATAACCATAGTTATCTCAAATATGAAAGGGCATCTGGAAATGTTGTTGTTAAGGAGTTGCCTGTTTTTATCCATTAAAGAAGCAAATCTCTTCCCAGTGCCATTTGTTACATGAGTCACATTGTGTCTGGTTAGATCAGCCTGTGTTGTATCAAAAATGCACACTGTGTGTGCTGACAAAGCCCAAAGCAATACAGTACAGGATACATTTTCAGCCTAATAAGTGGGAAGCTACAGCTGTATCTTCAAGCAACAATGACACGCATTGTATTTGCTTTCCAACATGCACCTTTTCAGTATGAGCTAAATGTGCTGTAGGCAGAAGTTACCTGAGTAGAATGCAATGGGCCTTGAAAACAAGTGTGTCACCTCAAAATTGTAATAAGGTCGGGAGAAATGACATATCCTCATTATATTCAGTATTGGTATAATTATTGTAGGTGTTCAATATACTGTTTTGTCACTGTGACCCTGATGTAACAATTAGATTCTTGCAAGCTCCCTGATTACAGGAAGATACCAGGTTTATGAGCTGGAATTCTTGCATACTAGATAATATTGTAAATCCTGCTCCAGAAATAATTCTTAGTTAACAGGATTGAAGAGGGACATAGTCCAGTGAACTCTAGCCACAAAAGGTGCTTTATTTCCACCTGTTTTCTGCCCCTGCCTATCCCACAAATCTCCTTTTTCCTTTCCCTCTTAATAATTTCAACACTCTCTGTACTTGTTAGTTAAACATTTTCCATCTCATTTCTTAATTTTACTTCTTGTGTCACCCAGCTTCATAACAATCCAACTTTACAAAGAAAACTTTACGGAATACAGAATTGCAAAGATCTTAACAACTCATTTTTTCCTAGATTTGAGTAAGCAATAGTGATACTACATTCTTGTTTATCTACGAAATATTTAGCTATTACAAAGGAAGAAAGTAAACTTAAAGCCCCACAACATGAGTTCTTCTTAATAGTAATCATCTTGCTTTTATTTCTTGCTTACCCACCTTTCTTATTTCTCTCCTATACTTTGATTACAAGCTCTTTGGGGAAGGAACTATATTTTTATTCTTTTCAGTTACACCTAGCACATGTATGCCATATTTAATAAATAATGTCAAATAGTTCTTGTCTTACCATCTTACAGTTATCCTACTCTTACAGTCATCTTCCAAAGCATACATTTCACACACAGATTTCTGAGGTCAGAAGCAATAAAAGACACTCACACAAAGGCATAGCTTAATTAGAGCATTCATCTAGGAAGAAACTGCCAGGACTTTCCAACCCTTTTGCAGAATCCAGTGAAAGAAAGTCCTGAATGATGGCAAAGCAAACTATGAAATGCAGTACATTTACATACATAAGAAAACACAGATAGATGCAATCAGCTACTTTTGCATCTCTTATGATCAATGGCTACTTATCATTGCCTTAGAAAGCAGTCCTTTGGATGGCTCTTCCCTTAGCAAATCCAGTACTATGTGCCATTTAGGAAGACAACTTCTGTCCAGAATAACTATCCAGAATAATTGTGTGGGGTATATCATTCCAAACTTTTCCTGTATGTTTTCAGACAGTTTCTGAAACATATATTTTCTTTATCATCATGATATCTTCTACCTACAAAGGCAAAATTTCAGCACGTGAAAGAGTGAAACTTTGGCTATCCATATGAATTTGCAATCTTTATGCTAATCAGCAAGTAAAGACAGCATAATCCCTTGATCCATATTAAAGTGTTTCAGCAAACAATCTTTTCTTCTCAAGCAAATGGACACGTTTCTGAGGCTTATAGTGTACAAATGTCCTTTCCTGGTCTTCAAGAAAAGCAATATTTTTTTTTTTTAGTAAACACTTCTAACACTTCTTAGTTGCTATTAAAAACATTCTTTTGTTTAAAAACTCCAGAAATTTCATTTTAAAATAGCACAATTGTTGCACAATGTTGCATTTGGAAAATGTTGTCATCATATTCCAATTTCTGATAATTATTATGAATAAAATAAATTGTAAGATCATTTGTTTCCTTGCAAGAGGAAAAAAATTCCTGTATGTATATTTATGACTATATTTGGATTTGTTTTGTGAAGTTCCTTTACATGAATGCCTAATTATTTCTGAATTATGCAGGCCAGTAATTAGGAAATAAATCAGATTTTAAGAGACTGTAACAGTTGTGCTAGGTTTCATTAGAACACCTGCACTGTCTGTGAAGAAGAGTAGTCGATAAAATCAATTATATCTGTCTTTAAATAAAATAGAAAGACAAAATTAATTCGTGATGTACCTGATAAAGGTTATGTGCCAGGGACATTCAATATCTTAAAACCATAGAATAAGAGCAAAAGGTTAGCCTCAGAAGAAAAATCAAGACCTATTTCTTCTTCTATACCATAGCCTCCTTTCTCTGCCTTTACTGACCTTGATGTTATTTTTTTTAATTGCATACAGTTTGTCTGTGTTTGAGGTTTCTGCACAGCATCACAACTATGCCAGATTTTTAGGTGCCATTTTTCTCTCTAAAAGACAAATATACACTTGCTTGTGATACTGAGGTTTAACTGTTTTCAGTAACTCTGTTTTGCACTCAATATCAGAGTTACTTGGAATCTATAAACAGTTACAATGAGTAAGAAGAATTGAGAAAGAAAGGGCAAGGCGATGTAAGCCTGTATAATTTTTTTTTCCAAATACTTGTTTTTATTTTGTACAAGAGAGTTTTTTCACAAGTGGAAAGTAGAGTGATCCAATCATCTGTAAGATGAATACAGCACATTGCTCTTTCTTTAAGAGGCAAAAGAGAATAACTTTTGGATCAGCGGATGCAGGAACAGCAAAGTATTACCTTCTATCCACCAGAGCTTCCTGTGGGAGGTGCAGAAACTGGTGTGTTTGGCAGCTGCTGCTGCTCTGTGAGAAGGGAGGTAGCACTATTGCATGGAGACAGGTAGAGCAGCCCCAAAACCCAGGTGCAACCTCATTTACTGTTTTGCTTGGATCACCCATGCTTTGGAAGCATGAAACCAGTTTCTCACAGTGCAAGATAAACACGATCATTGCTGAAATAACCCAATGCACAGTGAAAACCAATTAACCTATGCATTTGGGAAACGATTAGAGAAGGAAATGTCGTCTTATCCCTCAGTGGAAAGTTAACCTAAAACACTAGCTATGTTTACTGTCACAAGAAGGATGATTCCAATAATATAAAATCTGAGGTCTGGCAAAGCAAAGACTTATTTTTCATTATAAAACAACTGGCCAAGCCCAAATTAATTGCAGCATCAAAGGGAGTCAACTACATCAAGGCATAAGCTATCTTTATTTTGCTTGTAATTTATATTCTGCCAAGATATCACAGTATAAAATGCATACCCTTTTGTTGGTAATTACATTGCCTTAGTATGGTATAGTGGTGGCTTTTTTTTTTCCTTTTTCCCAAGAGGGAGTAATTTCTTACGAACAGTTGTCCATGTTAGAATATATTAGGGGCATGGTTTAGTGGTGGACTTGGCAGTGCTGGGTTACCAGCTGAACTCCATGATCTTAGAGGTCTTTTCTAATCTAAATGATTCTATGATGCTATATTGTGTAAAACTGCTAAGCTGTTAGGAGTGAAGAGCCAAATGGTAGTTATTAAATTAAAGTGCTCTCCAGGTCAATTTTTTGCAGATAAATATATGTAAATCATTTTTATTTGAAGTTATAGAATCACAGCATTACAGAATTATTCAGGCAGGAAGCGACCTTGAGCAATCTCTGTTCCAATCTCCTGCTCAAGACAGGGTCAGCTGCTCAGATAGTTTAGGATTTCATTCAGTTAGATTTTGAATGCACCTGAGGCTGTAGAATGCAAAATCTGTTCCACTGCTTGACTGCTCTCATGGTGAAAAAAGTGTTTTGTGACATCCAGCCAAACCAGGATGTTTTTTCAACTCCTGTCTGTTGTTTCTTATCCTCCAACCAAACTCACTGTAAAGAGCTCAACTCTATCTTCTTGCTGAACCTCCCTTCCAACCCCTGTCCAGATGCTGGGGTTTGCTGTTAGGTCCTTCTGAATCTCTCTGCCTCAGGCTAAACCACCTCTGGTGCCTCAGCCTGTCCTCAACAGCTGGGTGCTCCAGCCCTGACCATCTTGGTGAACCTTGCTTGTCTTTCCTATACCAGGGCACCCAAAGCTGGACCAGTCTTTCAGATGCAGTTTAACAGGTGTTAAGTAGAGTGGGATGCAGCAGGAAAAAAAAATTGCCAGGCTGTGTTTCTAAGCACTGTGCCAAGGCTATCCCTATTTCTGACTGGTCAGCATGCAGATAAGATTATCAAGCTAATAAAGAAAGCTTGGCCCACTTTCTAAAACTGATACTCTCAGTATTGACTCATTCTTAAAACATCTACTTTCATAAGTATTCTGAAAAAACAAGCAATTCATTTTTACTTTGCTACAATTACAGGTTCCAAAAACAAGGTAAAAACCAAGGAATTAAAAGTTAAGCTTTTTTATAATGACACAACTTAGAGGGAATCAAAACATCATTGTTACTATTCAGAGAGAACTGACTGTGCCGAAGGTGTAGAGTTTTTCCCTGGTAATACAGATACTGAAGTTTTATTATTTCTTTCTACAAGATACACCCAATCCTTGGAAGCACATCTACAAATACTGTTTTAATAAACCCTTGTTCCTGAACAACTGTGTCATTATACAATATAATTGTTTCAGTCAGAAAGAAAAAGTAACATGACCTAAAATATGAACACTGTCAAGTTTATATAAATTTATGACATTTATGTAACAAGAAGTTAGATAAGCACTTGGTTTAGACCCTGATATTTTTGTGAAGTAGCCTCTTGCACTTATAGAGAGAGGCACACTGAGATATTGTAGCTTTCTGGAAGAATGATACAATTCACAAAATTGCTGTGAATCTCTACAGACTGTAAATATCCCCGTCTAGTAATTAAACTTGATTTCAAAATTTTAGTGCCTCCACTACAGACACTAAATGAGGAAATAATTTTGGTTATGAAGAGAGTTAGAAGCTCTCTGAACTGTGGGTATGTAACCATTTTTGGTGGGGAGTGGCTGGTTATTGAATGCAAGAAAAAAAGTTCTAGTTATCCAAACTTTTTTTCAGTGCTGAACAAGTCTTTAACAATTCACGGGTTTTAACAACTGTCTTTTACACTTGGTCTTAAACATGCTGAGGACATCTCTGCAACTTCAAAATTTGATTAAAAATTTAATTTGTGACTAAGAAATCTAAATTCTTTTAGTGCTTATATTCCGCTTTTTCAGTTACAAATTTCTCTCAATTATTATTGGATATAATCTAAATAATATTCTATTTAGAGATTAGGCTTCTGAGTTTATATTAACACATGCTTCTATTAAAAATTATCTGTATTTAAAAACAGTAGCTCGTATACTCAGACATCTTAACAGACAAAAGGGTTAATTTGGTCAGCTTTAAAATGTATGTGTGTGCTTGTGTTTTTCAGCAGCTTTATTATACCACATCTAAACAAGTGTTTAATTTCTTATTAAACATATGAAATGTGACAAATGAAACATCAATGAACAATTATATCAAATGGTGACAAATAAAAATGACAACCTCTTCCAGAAACTTCCTACAAACTGATTTCCCCAAAAATTCCATGGCTAAAAACTCTTAGGAGACTCCTTGTTGCTTTTATATGCTGTACTGAGGATTCGAAAGAACTACTTCAAAAAATTGTCAAACAACAGAATGCAACTTTTTAATTGTCCTTAGTCTTTTAAGGCCATTCTCATTCTTCACACAAGGCAACACATCTGACCAGAGATGTTGCCAAAGATTAAGGTGACCTCTTGATAGTGAAGGTGATTATTGGCCTAACAGTTTGAGGAAAACATGTAGGAACAGCATAAAAGTGGCCATAGCTGAAGAGTTCTTTTTATAGCTACAAATAAAGATCATATATATATAAAGGCTTCAGACAGCAGAAGAATTCAGCTCCTAGTAAAACATATGATTCCAGGGTCTACAATCTGCTTGCACCCTCTCTATAAAAATTATGGTGACCCTGTAAAGGTGCATCATGCAGAGAGTAAACCAGATATCAGGACTGCTTGTGCACAAGCAGAGTAAAAGTGCTGGGGAACCCCAGGACTGTCTGACCAGTCCAAGTGACAGAACAGCACAAGGTAGTTTCAGCCTGTGTGAACTACCACTCATCTAAACAACTCCTGGGTACATTTGGGAGCGACCACGGGCCAGTGACCATTCCCAGCAGGCATCTAACTTGAGGGTGTGCTCACTGGGGCTGCAAGAGCTTTTAACAGTTTGTGCTGTTCCCTGACAGTTGATCCCAGTGGATGAGTGGTGGTCCTGGGAACATATTATTGACTGGTACAGGTTTCACCTCTACCAGTCTGCCTATGCAGTAGTTGCAGGTCAGCATGCCCTGCTGCAGTCTTGTGGAGCACAAGCCAGCACATGCGGCCTGCCTTTCACAAAAGCTTTTTGATGTGAGCTCAGCCCTGTCATGATACAGCCTTGGCTTTGCGTTGTGTCCTAGAATGTTTAGGATGCGTCTAGGACTGATTCTGCCATGCCATGTGTACAGCTTATGAGATTATTTTCCAGGCAGCAGGATCACCTCTAAAATATGTAGGTATGGTTGATTATTATCAAAATTCAAATCTAAGTTATGCTTTCCCCATGGCACGTCTGATGGCTTTTCTTAAACTCTGACCCTTTAGGAACTATCAGTGCTCTGTAAAAACATATGCTTTGAATTTGTGCTAGTGTGTGTTCAAGTGATTTACTGTAGACTAATTAGATAATTTAATTGACACAATTAGCAGCAATATTTGTGGAAACAGCACATAATGCCTCACTTCTTGTGTCCTTGTTTTTGTCATGCCAATTATACTCTGCTTTTCTAATCAAATGATTTTGTAGGAGACTCACAATGAGATACAGAGTATGACATGAGACTTTATCTTTAAAGAGGAAAATTCAACTCCTTGCTTTTCAAGGAGGTATTTTGAGACTATTCACTCTTTCTTATGCAAATCATTTATTACACCATCCTGGCATGCAGAACCCCTTGTGAGTTTTTTTGTTTTGAAAGAAAATGCCTAATGTTCATCGGAAAGAGAGATGCTGATAGTACTGAATAGAGGGAATGATAGTGCAGCAGGTAGTCTGGAAGCTTCCCCTCTGGGCTCTGCTGATAAAGTTGAAGTTTGACCTGCAGTACGCTCTGTTATTTTATTGTCACTGGATGCCAATTAAGTTCATCACTAAACTGCAGCAACCTGTTCACCACAGTTTGATATTTCTGCTGAACAAACCATCTCATTCCCATGCAGTAGTTCATGACTGAGTGGACCAATATTCACCTGTTCAGCACACAATAAAATTGATTTTGAAATCAAGCAGCTGCATCTTTTATTACAAAAGTCCATTTGTTCTACAAATGGAAACTAATACATCTGCTTAAACTGGTGTGACAGTCAGAACATGATGCCATCCCAAAATGTTTGCGCACTGAACATGTTTTCTATGATAGAAATAGACTTCTGTAAACCTTGAGGCAAGAGCAGCTCAGCTTTGCCATGTAAGCTGGTGCTTGCTCCCTGTTGTGTGTAGTTTTCCGAGTGCTCCGCTGCAATAAGCCTACACATCTGGCAATGACACTGGACGTGGTGTTTATACACACAGCTGGTCATGTGATAATCCAGGCATTTATGGATTTGTAAAGTATCATGAGAGGGAAGGTGTGGTATATCTACTCATTATATGTCTGGTATGCACATGTGTACACCAGATCATGAGACAAGGGTATGACTAATTGCTGAGGAGAAGTAACAGCATGAGACACTGACATGGTCCCATCACAGACTCTGTGGCTAGCACTGCCTAAAAGATTAGGCATCTCTATTTAGAGTTGATTCTCACAAGGAAGCAGAGCACTGAATACACAATATACAAATTCTTCTCTTACCACAAAGATTTTAATTTTATGGGAAAATAGTTGAGATGATGAAGCTAAATGCATCTTACTTTGTACCACTGATTTTGTAACACAGCATTCTTAGTATGCAGCATATAACACAACTGTAAAATAGAAAATTTAAATTCCATAATATTTTACAAGTAAAATAACTAAAATGTATTAATTTTGTTTAAAAGTAAAACCAAAATTCTTTTATGTCCATGTGTTTTCTTTTCAACATCTGGACCTCAATTAAGAAGAGAAAATAATGTTTATAAGTCTTCAGAGTTTTCTTTATAGTTTTTTTCTGTGCTGCTGCAGTACTTTTCAGTTGTAGCAGTTATTTTATGAACTCATGAGCTAAGCAGTTCCAAATTGGAAAGGTACCAACCACTCCTACTATTCAACAAAATGTTTTCCAGAGCAGTTAAAAATACCAAGGCAAAAAAATCCAACCCTGATTCTACATCAGCTTCAAGCTTAGTAGTAACAAAAATAATCCTTTTGGGATCTAACTTGTCAAATAGTAAGTTTAACACTCTAAATCCACAGTCAGATCTTGTTTACACTGAGGATTTCTAAGAAAGAGATTTTCATGATTCTCCTGTCCTGGTATTGTCATCAGTGAGGAAGCACATGTAGTCAGGAGTCCACTAGCCACATTTATTTTTATCGCCATCATTCACCTTATGCTTCTTGAGCTGGTGGTAAAACCAGTCTTATTGGGAGGAACCTAGTCTTCAACATAGCTCATTTTCAAGCAGAGGTTGACTAAACTAGTCCAAGCAGACAACTACCTTTTAATACTTTCCAGATCAAACACAGGGACCGCAATTTTTGGATTAAATCAGTGGTAATATCAGCTGTTGCTGGAGATGGAAGACTGTAAGGACACTGGTGAAAGTGATGTTTCCTATACATGACAAAACCTTTAGGCAATAAAGTTTTATGCTGTGATGCTACTAGCTGTTTGATAAGACACATAAAAATGAAACTGATTTGGTAACCTCTTAGAGAAAGAGAGAAAGCCTGTAGGTCTTCACTGTGCCTTTAGCTTGATTTTCTCTGAGACAGACATTTACAGTTTATACTTGTGTAGGAAGAAGTACATGAGAAATAAAGATGGTAGAAGTGAGGGCAGTAGTATTTTATCACTCTTGTAACTCTTTCCTAGCTGCCTCCATCTGAGGGTCTGAATTATGTGTCTAATATTAACACATTCTTTCAGGTTCACAGCATTTTTGTGCTGTGATGACTATGATTCCCACCACAGAACATCCACCCACATCTCAGAGAGAATGGTGTTTTAGATACCAGGACTATGTTTGACCTTTCGCTCTTTGGAACTTACTCAAAATTCTGAAATTCACAGCAGTATGCTAATGTAGTTGGTGTCCTACTTAAATTCATCAACTGTAACAAACAACAAAGTTATAGCCGTAGGTAAAATATAGGACTTCAGCATCTATAAAAAGAGAGACAGCAATGTCTTTCAGACACTGCTATACAATTTGGTTTACACAAGGATTTGTGCAGTATACAGTGCAATGGGATCTCTCCCAAAATTACCAGGTATCTCTAGAAAATACTAAGTAAGGGAAATCTCAGCTCCCATGCTTCATTTGAACAAAGGAAACCTGAGTCCATGAAATGTTTGTTTTCATACACCCTTGCAAGGAGCAGAGTTCACTGCATTGCTTTTAGAAGCCAGATGATTTATAAGACTTGTGCCCACCATTTACAGAGCAGTTTAGTTGTTAGAGAATTCACCTGGAAACTCAGAGACCTGCTTAGGCTTGGGTAGCAAAAGGTGAAAAGAGGACTGAGGTTTTCCTCACTCAAATGACCTAAGGTATAGGCTGGTCCCTACAAGGGCTGTGTAGAAATGGGATTAAAAGCAAAACTCCATAATAAGAAGGTATGTCACCCACTTCAAGGTAGATTTAGGGCTCCTCTTTTCTAAGTGAATCTGCAAAGAATTAAGCCAGGGAGGTTCAACCGAATCAGCTGTACATTAAAAAAAAAAAATTGATCAAAAGCCATACAACAACAGAGAGCCAAGGAAGCCATTCCAGGAGTGGTTATGAACAGAAAGTGAAAAGTATTCTTCAGGGGAGACCTTGCCCCACTGAAGATCAGATCTGTTTCTAGCAGCTCCCACAGGCCAGAACTGAGATATACCAAAAATCCTCATACACACTTAATCTGGTGCCACTAAAATTGTCCTCTCACTTTGGTTACTGATCACTAGGATATTATATTAAGTGGCTAGAGGTACAATCCCTTACTGTGTTTAAAACCTAAAGTAAATAAAAGTGCATTGTTAAGATTGGATCCTGTCAATGTAAGTTGTCCATACTTAAATAAATTGAGCAAATTGTGACTTTCTGCAGCACTCTGCCTGTTTTAAATTCCCACTGGATTTTAGGCACAAGTTGTTGACCTAAGCCCCCAAGCCAAAAGAGTACAAGTAAGCACCTGGAGAATGGAACAGAGGAGCGATCTGAGCTTTCAATGTTCCTGATCTTAGCATTTCTTTGCAATATCATATTTAAGCATCACCATTTTAGGCCCAGGCAGAATTTCAGATTCAGCCTAAATCATGTTTTAGCACACACATTATTGTTTATTTTCTTGATATTTTTATGTCTGTTCCTCCCAGTCAGGTCATCTTCTGTTTTACGTAAGTCTATTTTTCTCCCTGAATATTTAGGGGTGGGAAGCTTAGAGAGGAAGAGGATAATGTTCTCTGTCTTCCTCTTCCTGAAAACTCCTTCTCTGTCATGTCTTTTGGGAAGTCAGATACTGCATTGAGGGCAAATCCTGATCTTAGTGAAATCAAAGGGAAGTTTGCATTGACTTCACTGGAAATAGTATCAAGTCCTTAACATGATTTAACCCTGAAAGAACAGCTTTCTGAATCTGATTAAGCACATTCTGTAATAATTGTTCCGACAACTTGTACTTTCCTTTCCATGAGCTGACACTGAGCTCTGGGGTAATGTGACTCCCAGTTAGATGGAGATTAAGTGATGCAGGAGGTGTTATCTCATCTTTGACCTTCACTACCACCTCCATAGTGAGATACATTACTCTGATCTCTGGAAGGAGAAATCAGTCATGTTTTGCTGACTAAAACTGCCTTTTTCTTAGCAAAATTATAAAAATACCTCAAGGAAAAAGTGTATGTTATTGCTTTGCACCAGAGTTGGCAAACCCGCACATTTTGCCTGTTTGGATTTGAGATTTAGCACACATCTCTGCACAGCCCTCCCCCTCCTCAGTGTTCTTCTGAACAGAATATCAATGTCACCAGAGAGGAGTCATCTTTCCTTTTTTTTATTCCTCCTTTTCTGCTGTTACTCCTCAGTGAGCTTAAATTTCATTTACTTTGGCAAGAGGGCTTTTTTTCACCTTTAAAAGTTTTAATCCACCTTGTAACACCACCCAAAAAGAAGAGAAATTAAGCTGCAGTGTGTACTAGGAGAGAAAACCTACTTTATTTATCACCCAGTCCTACTTCACCATACACTGACCTAATTACAGCCCACACCACGCGGGGTAGGAGGAGCAGCAGAAGGAGCGCTTCTGCCACCTAGTGATTCCTGTCCTCCCGCAGACGCCAGCAGCATCCCTTTGTGGGATTGGCATTTTCCTCTCCGTAGCACTAGGCAGTAAATGACCTTCCCCAGGCTGACTGCCTGGATGCCGGGCTTATCTGCATAGGGCTCTCTTCTCATCTTTCACTGCTCCAAAACAGCTTTCACGGGTGAATTCTGAACTGCAGCTGGCAACGCTCAGTAAGGCAGGTGGGGGTTTAAAATCACTTGAAATGATGTAAAGTACAGCAAAAAAACCCCAAGAATGTTCGAACAGTGCTTATACATGCCTGAAAACAGAAAATATTTTGTATGCAGAGATGTAGGCTGGGGTTTTCAAGGGAGCATTGAGAGCTGGGTGCCACTGTGGCTGTCACAAATCAGATGCACAAATTATTTGGGTCTTAAGCACTTGTACAAAATTTTGCAATTATATTTTTGGTAATCTTAATCCTGTAAAATGACAGGTGATCATGCACCAATTATCCTATTTACCTATGATAATATTTTCAGCATGAGTTTCTTGGACTGAAAATCTTATCTATTTTCCTATTGCTGTAGACATAAAAATATTACAGAGCAGACCCAAATTTGACAGTTGGAAAACTAAGGGGATTTTTTTCCATTCTTTCTTTTTCAAAACATTTTGATATTTTTGTTCACAACTGCTCTGAAGGTCATTTTCTCTTAATAAGGATGTTGTTAAATTAAATATACATCATTGTCATCACTTGCTATGCATAAGTGAGAGGATGTGAACTCTTAAGGATTTCTGTAAGCAAATATGAGCATTCTTCCCAAATATGTGCAGATCAAGGGAAACATAATATTTTAAACTCTATCTATAAAGGAACTTCCATCCTTTTTCAATTGTTCTAGTGAAGGAGTCCAGTACAAACAATTTTTACAATTTACTTAAATTTTCATGTAAATTTTAGTGAATGAAAGTTAAGGTTTCAGGATGCAGCATTAATCAAAAAATACTCTGACAATTGCATCTACAATTTCTGGTTATTTCCAGTCATGTTTTTTTGGGCACCCAAGGTAATATGTCCAGGAGTCTTTTAAAAACTGTGAAAGCTATTCTGCAAATTTGCCTTCTCATTGTAAGGAATATTATCACTATCTTACACAAAGATTTCATGATCAGTCACTGATGTTAAACAGCAGAGTAATGACATTCATTCTGCTCTCTGCAATCATGAATGATCAGGTTGTCCAGAAAAGTGCCTGGTTTGAACGTGAAATGGTTTCCTTCCAGACCATATTCCCCTGCTGCCTCCCCACAGTGGGCATCATGCTGAGGCAAGGAGGGAAAGAAGGGTCTTGCCACAGAACCAAAGTACAGTCAAAGGGCTTGCATGTCCCCACAGGCTTAGACCCACTTTTTTCCTGTCTTCTTAGTATTCATCTCCACCTTGAGATCTGCTGTGCGGAAATGCTGAGCACTCTTGCTTGTAACTAAAGCTGTGTTTCACGTTTAGATAGATTCCTATGTCATACCTTAAGATGCAAATAATCACATTTTAAACATCTCAGATTAACGACTCCACATTAATGCACTCTTTTCACATTTATCTCTTCCTCAGTACTCTGTGCATTAAAAAAAAGGCAATGCTCTCAGCAGAGGTGTTGTGATGATAAAGGAATTGTTTATGAAGCACTCATATATATCTGTGGTAAGAAACGTAGAAAAAATTACATGAGGAACAGGTCAAAATTGAGTGCAGTAGATAACCTGCAGGAGTACACACTGAACAATGAACAGAAAGACATTGAAAAATGTTGGCTAAGGGAGCAGAATGAATTCTGTACATTGACTGGAACAGGAATACTATAGAAATATAAAATGTAAATAATACATATGTACATTATATAATATTCACACCATACAAAAACCTACTCGAAGTGATTAGAATTGTACAAGTTGTTTCACTTTTGTCCTAGATAGTTACAGATCTTACTAAATATCTGGAACCTTAAACATGTTTTTCTGGTTGTCTCCTATGTTGCTTGTCATGCCACAACCACTGTTATGATCTTACAGGTCCAGTAGAATCAGAATCTTCTTGCTTTTTCTATAGAAATCAATGGATAGATAGTACTTGATGCTGCAATCTTGGAATCTTCCTTTGATACATTTTTTGAATGCCATAATATGCATAATTTTGACACTGTTTATTTATCTGGAATCTTAGTTCTTTTTAGGACATAATTTTGATATCTGATTTAGGTTATCTGGTATGACAAGGTCAGGAACAACCTGATCTCTCTATGATGCCAGACATTTTATAAATATATCAGAAAATAAAAAAATCTCCTCTCCCCGCAGAAGTTAGACCAAGAATGTTTCCACTTGTTGGGTTTTGAGTGTCCTTTATTAAGGAAAGGTAGCATGGTAAAAGCTAAAAGGGATGATATTTTCTATTGTGTTATGAGGACTGCTACAGAGAAGGTTATTCTAAAATGATTCGAGAATCATCCATGGCTCTTAATCTGTTTCTGGGAAAGATCCATCCTTGGTTTTCATTTACATGCCATTTCAGCGCAAATCCTGAAATGGATCTAGGTTGGAAATTACATCATCAGCACAAAGTATTTTACTCTGCTTGCTATTTTAGACAGCTACCATCTACCTACCCACACAGTTCTTATTATTCTTGATATTATTGCTTTAGTGAAAAAAATATGTATAACTTTCCAAGTACGTAGAAATGCTTTGGAAAATCAAGAAAGGCTTCAAACCCGGTTTGATATTCAACATAAAAAAAGGGAGGGAACAAAATGAAATTAGTTTTTGTGTCACAGGATAAAGTAAATATTTGAAAGGGAAATTAAAATCTGTCTGTGGCAGAAATTCAAATTTAACTGGAATTTGAACCTTGCAGATTTAAATATTAATGTCTGTTTTCTTCCCATATTACCTAAAATTTTCTGAGTTCTGTTTGGGTCATTATTTTGCACAAAACATGTAATTAATATAAATATAATTACAAAATATGTATATAAGTTATTTAGGAAAAGCAATTTTCCTTAAGTGCTTATAAATTAGGCACAGTAAAGTCTTCCAGAACACCTGCTGGTGACCATCAGCACATGAGTATATCCTGCCAAAACACAGAATTACAATGATAGCATCCTCAGCAAAAGAAATTTTCTCTAGGTCCACTGCAGGGAATTCCCTCTAGGGAGTAAAAAATGTCCATAAACAGGAAAAAAAAAAAAAAAAGAAAAAGGCAGATAGCTGTGCTAAGGGTCTGAAAACACTGGCTGAGAAGGGGAAGTTGTAGGTGAATTTATTGTAGAGTGTGTGTTGTGTAAGAGGTCTGGTGATTGGGGGCCCAGAGGTGCAAAGAGATGTTACTCCTTTAAAAAAAAAAAGTCAGAAAAGTGTATACACTATTAAATACTATTTCTTAAAAGTTTGCTTGTATCTCAGTGACTGAGAACAATGAATGAATAAACCAGTCAGTAGATACTTATTGGTTTTGCTAGTACTAGTTTCTGGGTTATCCATACTGAAGAAATGTTGGTTTAGAAGTCTCCTGAAAAGTTTGCATCTCCTTTCTTCACATAACATACACTCAAACATTTTAAAGTCCCAGCTATCAGAAAATAAAAAGCATGTGGTCCTTCTCATAGAGTTTTGAGTTATATCTAGAGTGCTAAAACTTTCCACTGTGACCTCAATACCAGGTGTCAGGACCCAAGAAAGAACAAAGGTAAACTTTTTAATGACGTAGAGGTACCCCTAGGGAACTCAGTGTTGTTTTTATAGCTAGAGATCCATTTCCAAAAAGTGATAGCAGACAGAGATCCTCTGCCCTGGAAGCACATTCTGCAAGCTGGAGCCAAAGATTGTGGCTGGAGCCTTGTAAAACCTGGAGGAACTTAGTGAAACCAGATGGACTTGGTATATCAGTGTAAACAGCAAAGCTGGGTTGAGTCCAGGAGGAGCACAGGGACAGTGCTGCACAGAGTAACAGTCTGGGTTGCATTTCTGCCTGCAGACTGCACTGCAGAATCCTCTTGGGAAATTGTCCCAACACAGGGAGCAGTCACATAGATCCAATTTCCGTGCTTTAATTGGCAGATCTGATGGCTATTCTAGTCGTGGAGAAATCACTCCTACCTTTAAAATCACTTGTCCTTGGAGCTCATAAAGTAAATTGCTATTCATATTATGAGAGCACCTGTAGTCTCCAATCATACCAGGTCTAACATGACTGGTACTGTACAAACAGGTTAATCACTATTTACAATGGAGTAGATTGCACATAGTATCAGATAGCTACAGGAAAAGCAATCTCAACAAAAAGTGTCCCCAGATTCAGTTAGAAACCCTTAATTAGGTCAACCCTAGAATCCTATCACACAAACTTTTTCTAAATAACAGGATTTGAAAACTGGTGTGCAATGAAGATATTCAATACATTTCTGGAGTAAAGCATAAAGATTTCCCCCTGAGCATAGTTGCTATAATTTATGTTGTCAAGTGATAATGAATATTAACTTAGTTGTGGCTATAATAAAGTGATTGTGTTTATACGGAAAAGGAGAACACCTTTCTCATACCTTCACTTGCTTCTGCTGCACAGTCTTACAAACAGGGTTGATGGTAGATGTGGCAGTGGTTCTCTTTTGCTGAAAATTTATTTTAGCATATCTTGGCTCTAAAATACTATTCAGACCTGCATTATATTTTAATCTCCAGGTGGGTTAGATGAAGAATGATCCCCTTCAGGGAAACAGGTTTCTTTTTTTTTCCCCTGATTTTTAAGAGGGAAAATGGTTTGAGGCAAAGTTCCAGCAACAGAGGAAACTTGCTTAAATCAACAATAAGGTACTATAAGGAGCAATATGTCAGAACCACTAAGCCAGAGTGACACACAGATTCAGTGTAAATCCCATGATCACTGAAAGAATCCACTGATTGTTCAGCATCTGTGACCCGCTGCTCTTCACCTTTTCCAGCTACAGCTTTCCCAACTGTCTTCAGTTGTGTCCCTCCACACACTGCGTCCTTTAGCTGGTCCTGCAATGGGTAGCAAGTGTATCTGTAGCAAAGAAGCTGTGGAAAAGAATATTTAGCCAGAATATAGTTTCTGGTACAGAAACAATACTATTTATTCAAAATACAATGAAAGAAGTTGGGGAGGTATCTGATAATTTTAAATTTGGCTGACACAGTCAAATTCAAACAATTCTGTGATATGTTGTACTGCATGCTACACAATGGAAATTTACATTTTTCATAGGGTGCCAAAATATACTTCCCTTAATTTTGAGTTTGGTCATTCTTGACCATTAGAGAATACTTTTGTTATATATATGACACATCTAAAGTGCCAAGTAACACATCACATCCACTTTACCACATCTTGTTGGGTACTTTTGGAAAGAAACTATTGATATCTCACCATCTCTGTTCAATTCATTCACTGAAGACACAGCCTAATGCAATGACAATTTTATGTCTTTGTAATATTTTAAATTTCAGGCAAATGTGGAAATGAGAAGGCTTATCTTCTTTTCCTCTACCAGATTACAATATTTTATGGGTAACTATATTTTGATCTGAAAGGTCTTTCTAGAAAATGCATAAAATTTTGTGATCTAAAGACTACAGAATACATCCTTTAAAATGTTTTCAGATCTGTCTAAATAGTGCTGAATGTTGCATCTATTTTAAAGTTTTATCATTTTTGAATGACAATGACAGATAATGATTTATTTTAAAGAACACTTGCAATTAAACTGAGGCCTCCATTGGCAACATACAGCTGGGACAACTGAAATAAACATCTCACTTAGGCACTAGCTTTCTGGCATTCAACTTACACCACAATTACACTTTATAAAAATGTGCTGGTTTTTTACTTTTTTCTTTTTTTTTTTCTTTTGCAGATGTAGGATGAAAAATATAAAGAAGATCTGCACTACAGACCCATTCTCATGCTTTTCACACACTTCTTATTTTGAAACTTTTCTCCACAATATCAAAAATTGCTGAGACTCCAGTGAACAACTGGAACAATTTGTGCTTGTTTCCAGTGNGGGGGGGGCGCTATTTGAACTAGTTTAGGTATTTCTGTTCCAGTGTCTTTGAGGTTTCCAAAACATCTTTGTAAGTGTATAATTTCTGTGTTGGTGTTATATTGACCGATGTCATACACTAGGGATGGTGGGCTCTCTAAACCACTCCTTGCCCGAGCATGATACAGTTAGTTAATCTTCCCAGCATTCCTGTGAGGCACAATTTTGTTATGTCCCTATACAGCACACATTTTTTTAATCCTTCGTTCTGCAGGCTGAAAAAAATTTGTATGGTAATTCATCTTAGTCTAAATGATTCCAAGTCATGTGCATCCTCATAAATGGCAGGTTTCTCAATCTGTTGATGTGGTCAAATAATTCCTACTGAGAAAAATCTTCCAACTGTTCTACAGACAAGATTGCAATGATTTTGTAGCAGCCTGAGACGACAGCAAAAACAGGACTAAAACCTCTTGATCAGGATGAATTTTATTGAGTGATCAAGAGACATTGTTTGAAATAACTTACTATCATAGAAGTCTGTTTTGAAAATATACACAATATTAAAAAATATTGTTTGTTTTTGTATCATAGCATTGCAATGTTGGAAAATTCGGAGGATTTGAGTATAATTTTGTATTATTCCCTATGTTTATATTTTATAATAAATTTTCACCTTGTACTATGGCATAGATTATTGCTATTTACATGCTTCAAAACTGAAGTGTTCTTACTGAAGACTTTTTTTTGAGTCATGAGGAAAAGCTGCTGTTTAGTACTGTTGCAGACATTACCTTTCCTTGTACCAAAACATCTTATTAAAAAATAAACAAAATACAATAGTTTTTTTAAGAATGCTTTCTACTTCAAAGGAAATTTTATCTTAAAAAAAAAAAAAAAACAAAACCAAAACTAAAAGAGTCTGTCTTAAACCTAGTCTTCATATTAATAGTATCTCAGGATTTCATTTAGTTTTAAATCTTTTCTTTGAAGGACTCTGGAGAGTGGGGAACGAACATACCTACAATCTTTCCCTTGTTAAGATATTCCATCATTCTGATTGCCACGTGCCAATGAGATGTGAACACAGCTATTCACAGGAAGTCAGATATTTTTACAGATACGGATAGAATAAGGAGAAGAAGGTCTCAGACCAACACAGTCCCTCTTCTTGGTAGAGGGGGTATTCTACCAAATCCTAGAATCAAGCAGACTAATAAGTCTTTTGTCTAATGGAAAACAAAAAATCCCTATGGGTTCAAATCCTAAACAGAATAAATAAAAACATAGTACAAGATCAGTACAATACATCAGCCAGGCAGAAGAATGAAAGTAGCTAGAACATATTAGGGGAAATCACATCAAGGCAAGAAAAAAAGTAATAAATGGAGCTTTCAGCTGCACGGACAGAGACATAGACAGTTAAATTAGCAGGGAATCATTAAGACATAATAGGAAAAATACATTTTAAGACACTTGAAATGGAACAATATTGTATTCTCACAGGTAAATTTACAAGGTAAGAAAAGATTGAGTCAAGTGCAGAGCTTGGTTCAAAATTTTATTTTCTACGTGTCCATGATTATAATGTATTTACATCTAACATTCCTACCAAAGCAACAAAAGTCAAAATATGCTCTGCAACAGTTTTTGCTACAAGAGAACAAAAAGGAAAAAGTGAAAAATCTTTTAAAGAGGAAATCTTTTAAAAGATGGAGTCAAAGGAATGAAATCTACAGAGGCAGCATGGAGGATGTTAAAGCATATATGTATTGGTGTCTTGGATAAAATTTATACAGCCTTAACAAAAAGACAAGAAAAGCCAAAAATGTGCTCAGCTTTAGAAGAAGGGTGAAATGGAGTCTATTCAGTTGAGAATATATTCTTCAGAAAACCAAAGGTGTGGCCATGTGGGAAAAGGAAAAAGAAGCTCCAGTGATAGCAGAACAAGAAGGCTGATGCCAATATAATTGGAGCACCTCAGGAGCAGGAAGCCTGAAAGAGAGTTAATAATGTCAAAGTACAGAAGCACTTAGAAAACATAGAGCTGCAGTGGAATACTTGAAATATATTGGTCTTGTGTTCACCCCTCTGGGAACTGGTGTTTTGTTTTTTTTTTCCTGAGAGATAATGCAGATGAGGCAGAAAAGTAGCAGTGGCTGAAACCACTTTAAAAATGAACACCAAATGAATGACAAAATGAACACCATGGGGCCAGGTAACATTCATGTAAGACTTCTTAGGGAAATTGAGATGAAATTTTACTTCAGTAAAGCCTTTGATACTAATACTACTAATTGCCATAGTATTCTTCTGAAAAAGCTGGCAGCCCATGCCTTAGACAGGTGCACTCTTCTCTGGGCTAAAAACTGTCTGGATGACTAGGCCCAGAGAGTGGGAATGAATGGTGCTGGCTGGCAGCTGGTAATTAGTGGGGTCCTCTGAGACTCAGTACTGGTACCGGTCCTGATCAATATCTTCATTGATGATCTGGATGAGGGGATCGAGTACATCCTCAGGAAGTTCATGGATGACACTTACTTGGGCAGGAGTGTTGATCTGCCAGAGAGCAGGAAGGCCATGCAAAGGAATCTGGACAGGTTGGATTGATGGGCCAAGGCCAATTATATCAGGTATCAACAAGGCCAAGGGTCAGGTCCTGCCCTTGGGTCACAGAAAATCCCAGGCAGTGCTACAGGCTTGGGGAAGACTGGCTGGAAAGCAGCCCAGCAGAAAAGAGCCTGGGGATGCAAGTTGACAGTGGCTGAACAAGAAGGCCAAAAGCATCCTGGCCTGTATCAGCAATAGTGTGGCTAGCAGGACCAGGACAGCGATCGCTTATCAGAAGTTTTCAATATTGATCTTTATTGATTAATTCTTTTAGCCTCACAGTTCCTTGACCTTCAACATTAGGTGCTTAAGTGGTATTGGAGATGTGGCTTTAAGAAATAAAGATTTGATATCATTACAAAAATTTGCAGTGAGAATGCCACCATTTGTACTGACTGGGTCTGAGACTGTGGAGACTGAATGACTTCAGATCTGACATGTACTCTGCCTGACCATGACAGTTTTTGATTATGACTTTTGCTACATGCAAAGAAACAACATTACAAGTGACATACAATAAGAAAGTCACAGCATTACTCTCTTTCCACCTTTAATAAAGAATATTAATGTGTGCAGTATATATAAGCTAAATGTATTTCTAAAACACATTACTTAATACTTTAAATTCATTATAACCCACTTATTCACACTAAAGAACAAATTCTACATAGAAATAAGAATTAAAGTACATCTATATGTTAAATTTCATAATTATATTTTGATTTGTGAGACATTTAATAAAACTCAAGATATTACTTATGAATTTGAACATGAGCATAAGGAAATGGAAACAAAATGCTCCTCTATCAGCATGTAAGATTCACAGCAGAGGCAGTTTCATAGAAATTGGATTGCATAGAATATTTTGTTTTGCTTCTTGAACGAAACAATATTTCAATATTTTTAGGTTGATAAATATAATTATCCATTGAACGTTTATTCATTCTTTTTCTATTGAGAGAAATAACATTCTGAATTGAAAGACACCTCCTACTGAGTTTGAACTTCCTATCTCTAAATCATATGGTGTTATCAGAACTGTTTTCTCATTTGATCTAAACCATTACAATGAGACTCAATATTTTTCAACTATCTATAATTGCTTAAGGGAAACAGAACACTTTAAAACATAATTTGAAATAAGCAGTTTTAAATAATGAGTCTTATTTGTCACCAACTGATAAAAATTGGAAGACAAGTTAAGCTACAGTAGATAAATCTGTTTCTTCTTTCTGTGCAGCAAGAGGGAAGGGAAATCTTGATTTCTGGTGGTGGTTTAAGAGGGGGATAGAGATCTTTTCTAATATCTTCATAGGAAGAGATAATTTTAAATTCTTTTAGTCTGATTTTGACTGCCTGAGAGTGTCCATGTACCATAGGGTCTCTCTCTGTGTTCCTCTGAAACATCTGGTCAGTGACAGCTTTCCAGAATAAATGGATAACAACTCTGATCTGAGGCTGCAATTTCTCTCTTCTAATCCCCAGCAGCCTACTTGATTGATCCTAGAGCTATCCTGCATAGAGATTAATATTCTATTTGTTGAGTATCAAACAGCAGTAGCTGATATCCAGCAGGCATCACAGATGATTTTGGGAGCATCCTCAATCTTGATTTGTCAAGTTGTGCATGCAACTCTTCTACAGAATTATGAGAAGAAAAACTGCCAGAGAAGACAAGGGAAGAAATACAGCCGAAGAGAACTGAGGCCCTGTGTAAAGGGCTGTCTTGTGGCATAAGCAACCATTTGAAATGTCTTATTTCCAAACCACATTTGCAAAAGCCAGTGCTGGGAAAACTGACTCACACAATTGTAACATTCCCAATCCCTCTAAGCATTTTTTAACCTAGTGCTCCTTCTTTGTTGCTCTGTGCCCATTAGACTCCCTCAGCCTAAATAAAGATTTAAAACCTGTTGCTTTCCAATTAGGGCTGTCTGAGCAGATATACTTGAAGAAAGTTACTCAGCCTCAGTACTGTATGTTGGACCGTGTCATTCTTTGGAGTGAAGTAATACAATGCTAATGATAACATGATATTATTAATGAAAATTATGATAATTATTTTGTGCTATAGCTGCAAAAGTGGAACAAATATCGAAAAAGAAAACTAACAGCAGGGTCTTCATATCTGAAGATTCTACCTAGTTCTGATCAGTGGATTTCTTATAAATGGAAAACAGCTTGTCATATCTGAGTGATTGAGCAGCCCCACATAATCTGGATTTACTTCTGATTTCTTTGCAAATGAAAGTGAGATTATTTGAATTGTGCTTTGGTTGGTATAGAATAGAGTTTCAAGGCAATAAACACTTTTAGAGCACTCATAGATAAACTCCTCCTGGCACTAGTTGCATTAACACCTATTAATTTTAAAGATTTCCTACAGTAGCATATGCTAAAGAAATTAAAATAAAATACCAGGGCATAACCTAAAACAAAGCTTCAGTTGCGAAGCAGACTGCTCAAAAATGTACTTAGTCTCATTTATTTCAATATCTGAAAAAGGAAATTCCAAGGAATTTGAATTGTCCAAGGAAAATGAATACATATTTCTAATCCTGTGAACTTGGAAAAGTTTGAAGATAGTAGTTTGAATGTCTCTTTTTCAGTCAAGTTGAGCATTCAGAATATTAATGTGAAGTAATTGCTTGGAATCCTTTTATTAGTTGCCCCTGGAGTTCCTTGTGCCACCAGTGGTACTCACCCTCTGTTCAAAGCCCTGAGATTACTACTGCTTTTTGTAGTCTGACTTTATTTTTTCTTGTCCACACCCATTTCTTCCTTGATCAGCTATGAAGTATCTGGTCATTCGGTAATGTTTGGATGAAACTGAGAAATTACTGTAAACTAGCAGTTTAAAATATAGAATTCATATTTCCTAGAGATAAAAGAATTCCTATACTACGGATATGTTTTTGGCAGTATTGTTACTATTGTCTCATAGAAAACTTTCTGATATTGTTGAGTGACTGCAGTCTTTTCTTTGGGATAGGGCAAGCATTTGATCTTTCCAACATCCTAGAATCATAGAAACATAGAACTATAGAATTATATTTTCACAGCAAATACTTCACCTTGACATTTGCGTCACACACTGGTTTCTCTTTCAGAACTTGCTACCCCACTCAGCTTTTTGCAGCAAAAATCTGTATGTACTTATTTCTGCCTCGCTTCTTGCAGACATTTCTGTTACTCTGTTGTCTCAAACCCTGCTCTGTTCCTATGTCTCTGACTCATGGGTTGCATGACTGAGCTGTTGAATAATGATCTTTTTAGCATAATGTATGTTACAATATTACTTCAAGATCAGAGCAGGATAAGAGTGGAAAAGGGAAAATGTGATGCTGATATTTACAAAGGAATTCCATAGTTACCTGGGAAATGTGAGCTATAAATTTAATTTTGTTAAAAGTGGTAAAATTTATATTGCAAATCATTCACAGTTAAGCATAATATACAGAGAAGAGTCAAAGTGTTTTCTGTGGACAGAAGACATCCCTCCAAAAACCAGGACTTTTTATCTCAAAAAAACCACAACACATTAGATTTCTTCGGAGGCATCAATTAGCCTGTGAGTTAAAGAGATCCTGTTGCTTTAGTACACAGTTTTCAAAAGATTTTAAAGTCTTCTACATTATTTGTTAAGTTTACTTGGGGTAAAAGCACAGAAACTATAGAAATTCAGAAATCAAACTAAATTTCACAATTAAGGGAGGTCTTTAAAATACCTATGTGAGAACTTGTAGTATGTCATCATACCATAACCAAACTCATAAAAAAACATGAATAAGTGGAATGGCAAAATTTGAAGCCAATGTATAAATATTTTCAGTTGCTAAAGTTAAAGCAGACTTTGAAAATTCAGACAGATATCGTTAATGAGTGTGTAATAAAGTGAAACGTGAGATTCAGGTCTTAAAAAAATTTTTCCTTTATTCTGTCCAATATGGTTATCTACATCTAAGCTATAGCCACCTAAAGAATAGAACTGCAATGTAATCATAGGAATTTTTCTATTTCACTGAGTCCAGTGTCAGAAGCAATCAGAAAAACAAATAAAACATTATCAATTAATAAGAACTGATCCAAAGTTCAATGCAAAATAATATTGAGGAACTAATATTCACTCACTGAAATTATCCGGCAGAAGTTTTAAAACTTTCATTAAATCTAAATTTTCATTGAAAGCATAGCTTTATCTGGAATTGATTGATAAGATGATACTGCAGAGGTCAAAACTGTAAACTGGTTCAGAAAACTACAAGACAATTTTTTGCAGTATGATTAGTGGACTGATCAAAGGCTATCATACATAATGAAGTATCCTATCCCTTTTAGTTCAACAAGCCCTGAAAATGTGCATTGCTGGAAGCAAAAAGACGGAGCAAATCTCTTACATCTTCTGCCTAGAATTTTTTACTGACTACTGACAGAGATATACAGCATATGGCCCTGAGTGGCCTTTTTTATTACAGTTCTTATATAGGGCCATAGATGTTCCCTGGAGCTATGCCTCAAATTGATCCACAAAGCAAAACCAGCAGCACCCAGCATCCCACTGTGCAAGCAGGCTGTTGAAGAGGAAGAACTAGGTGCTCTGAAGTGCACACTACATTTCTGCTTGCTTGTTTGTAAGTAGACCCAAATATCCTTGAAGATGTTTTGAATTCCTTTATTCTCTGCAGTTACTGCATCTGAATGTCTTCAGCTGAAGCTCTCACAGTATGAAGTAGAGAGAAAGCACAGCACTCTCCAGGGTGTGCATTAGTGGGGGTTTGATCTTAGTAGACACACATGTAATCACACACATGCACGCACACGCACACACACACATACGTTTCTTGATCTGAAACCACCTGATTCTGCCAGTCCCTGGACACACTGCAAGTCCTAGGCTTTCAGGATGAAAGGCTGATGGAGCAGTTGAGTCATTGACATGTAACCTGCAGTTGACTGAAAAGTACTGATGATTTAATCCTGAATGTCATTATGTTTGATGCTGTTCAGGGAAAAAAAAACTGTTGGGTTTTCTGGGTCTGTTTAGTTAATAGAAAATAGCACTACTCTAAAGAACAATACAGTCCTCTTGTGCAGATAACAGCTTGGTCAAAGTTCAGTTCCTGCTACCTAGTAGATTTTAATTGGGTGGGGTTTCTGCTGCATATTCCTTCTAGGTAGCATTCTGCAGGATACATCTATCGTTATTCCAAATCTTCCCTTCTTTGAAGTAACCTTCTTTGATACGATGATGGAAACACACGTGCATTTACTCAGAACAGTCTCCCTTTGCAGAGCAGACGAGGTTTCCTTTTTTTTCCTTCTGTAGCAGTATATTTTGTAGATTTGACTTTTAATAGTTTTGCTTCCAACATGGATAGCTTTGTATCTATCATAGGAACAACTCCTCTGAATTAATTCATTTTGTCTGACTGAAAATTCCTTTTTAACACTTTCCTAAATGAGCTATCAATTAATATGCAGATCAGAATTGATCACAATTTCCTTGGAGTACAACTCTTTACTTGGTTAGTGATTAATTCGCATTGGTGACCTCCCTGAGCTCTTGGGGATACAGATTTTAATTTCACCTTATTAGAGAATAAATGCTATACAAATAATAGGTTCAGCTATACGAAGTATAGCAAGATTAATAGAGTACAGGATGATCATCTGTGCTACATGGCATGCATTTGTAACAAGCCCCTGATTGCAAGTTATCTCTTCTTATTAACAGTTTATTTTTTAGAAACTCAATATCTAGTGGAGGAAATACCCCTGAACTTTTCACATCCTATTAATACTACTTCAGATAGTAACATGAATTAGTAAAATAATCGAAATAGGAGATAGTAGAGAGTTCATTGAATTATTGTGGTTTTTTCCTGCATGGTGAAGATGGTGCTTTTGTACAGGCCCCTTTACTTTTTAGCTTTCTTAGGATATCTACTGTCCTTCCTTCTGCATTATATGCAGAGCTGGCTCTGCATATTATATTCAGCTGACTCTGTCGCAGGTCAGAATCTCTAGTCTAACAGTTTATTTTCCCTGGACATAGATAAGTGATGTCATTGAGCTATTATTTCCATGCTGCTCATTCAGTTTGTATACTGGGTCCTCAGTTACTGATCATTTCACTTTGAATTTCTCATATTGCACTCTGCTCTAAATACTCAAGCTGGTGCATTGCTCACATATTTCACTGTGTGCCAGAATTTTCTTTTCATCTAAAGGATGTTCTACATTCCCAGATTTCCACCTAGCTGAACTGGCAAGGGCTTCACATGGCACATCTGATAGTGATTAACCAGTGTATCAGCCTCTGAAATGACTCTGCAGTAACTGAGGCTTTGAGAAAGCAGCAGGGTTCCATCTAAACTGTAACCAACACGTGAGCTTCAACAGATGAGATACAAATCATATATTTTCACAGTAACCCCTTATCATTAAATCTCTGCTTCAAGTTCCACCTCTGGTGTTTTTTCACCCCTTGGACAGGCACTAGGCAATATCACTAATTTCATTCCCCTGCTCACGGTAGCTGTTACCACTGTAGGAAAACTATTCCACTACATTTTTAATCCTTCTATACCTGAACTGACCTCACCTTTTTCTTCTGCAACTGTCCTGAATCCCTTTCATGCTTGCAAAACCAACACAGAAAATGAGAAGAAAAAGTACCACAATGATCATGATCCACTCATGGTCACAAATTAAAAGTTAAAAGGTCTGGTTATTAACTAAAGGAGTGATCAGGAATATTTTAGTTGCATATACAAGTTCCTGAAAATATTTCCTATTCCAGACTGTATTTTCTTTTGGAATATTTCGTAACTACAGAGTGGGATTTCTGGAACGATCCTGAGAAATACCCACAGCCTGATGGAGGGAAAACCAGTGGTCATCTGTGTGAGTTGGATTCAAGTTGCTGTTCTGCAGCTGGGACTCAAACCATTTATTTTCTATTTTGGATTACACCCATTTTCCCAAGGCTGTTAAATACAAAACTGTTAGGGTGGTAGGTGCGATAACCTGTCCACTTACCTGGTTTTCTTCATTCTTTTATTTACAAAAAGTCCATGAAGCTTTGTTTTCTCCCACAGATCCAACCATTTGAGCTTCATTCTCTTTAATGGAACTGCACATTAATTGTGCAGCAAGACTTGTATCCTGCTAGGACAATGTCCTAGATCTTCTGGATATAGATAGATGTAAGATATTAACTACATCCTGAAAAGCATGGAATTTTCCAGACTGAGTGGTGGATTAAAACTGAAGTAAAGCATTTGTCCAAGAAGTATTTCTGTCTCATGTTATTAGTGGCATTTAGTTTCTGACTGTAATATGCACCCTCATGTTTCTCAAAAAGCTTCTTTGCATCTGCAATCCTTCCCTGATATATGTGGGGATCATTTTGGTGGGGTGAAACAGCATGATAAGTGAAGACTTGGCCTTGTGGATACCCATTTACAAGTTTGAAGTAAGTTGTTAGCAGTCCTCATTGAGTCATTCACTCAATTAATATTATATTACAGTATTGGTGGTGAACTCCTGCTGATCCAGGCAGGAACAAGCAAATGTCTGTCTAGCTTGTCTCTGGCTGGGCCTCACAGCAGCTGCTTTTGGAAACAATGCCAATGCAAAACGGTTCATTCCCTGATGCACTGTGCCAGCAAGCAGCATTCATCACTTCAGGGACATCTTCACTGAAGGTCAGCTACACACACTGCGTTCACCATGACTGCCTGTTCCCTTTTATGAGCCATTTGTAATTTGCCTATTCCAACCCTGGCATGTGACATGCCAGGACATAGCTGGTAATGTGCTGATCTAGCCAAAACTAGCGCTAGAGATGAAGAGTGTAAATTGAGCATGTAGAAGCTCACCACTCGTATCTCAAAAAGCGATGTCCTGAAAACAGTTTTCAACCTATTCTTCACCTATCAGTTTTAGGTTAATCATGTTCTGACATGCCATAACCGGCATCTGCCCTTGGAGTTAATATACAGTTTAAAACAAAGTTGTAAGACTAATCTAGACCTCATCCAATATAGCATAAAACTCTAGCAATATAATTTCTTTCCAAAGTTTATTTTCCTTCCTGGGTGCTGTGACATACCAGGGTAAATTTCCATTCCTTCTAAATGAACTAAGTATGCAACAGGTAAATAACTGAACATTTTCTGATCTATGGATTAATTATTTTTACTAGAGAAAATGTTCAAGTCACTAGAGGAATAAACCTGTTCTTCTACTACTTCTTATTATTAGCACCCAAACAATAATTCCCATTCAATAAAATTGTCTGTTATCTCATTAAGCATTTTTGAAGGATAGAACAGAAGAATAGAGAGGTTGGATGCAGAGCAGCATTTTGTTTAGATTTTTAATTTTTTTTCTTTTTATTTTTAATCAAAGTTTTGTACCAAGACTCTGGAAGTTTCTGAGGTTGACAAGCCAGAGAACAGTTCCATACAGACTGATTTCCTGACAGAACTTTGGAATTATCCGTCAAAACTGACATTTATCTTTAAAAAATATTCATTTTAAGGGAAGTGATTAGCTCATTGAGACCTAGTTTCATTTTTAAGCTCCCAGCCATTCTGATTATGACTTTCATCTAATTTTGTCTGGCACAAGCATTAATTGTGAATTTTGTAATTGCAAAATTATTTCTGTATTAGGATTTCAATGGGAATAAAAGTATTATACTTACTTTGAAGAACAGACTGTCTGTCTGTGATAGCCTCAAGGATCAATTCTCACCTGAATAAGAATTCCCTTCAGGAATGGTACTTTTGTAGAAGGCTGCAGCAATCAAACCCACTTAATCTGGACTCCTTCTATGATTGGTGAAGAAAAACTCAATAGAGACATGGTGGAGGAATAAGTGTAGAAAATAATCTCACTCCTCATATTGAATTAATGGTTTGCGTTTCTTTTTCCTAATCTTTATAAATGGGCACAATCTCTCACTCTTTTTACATTATTTCATATTTAATAACAGCAAAAGCAATTTCACTTTCTACTGCTGCTACTCCACTTAACACAGGTTGTTGAAGCGGGGAATGAAGCAGAAGGTAGGAGAAAATAACTCTCAAACCCAGGAGTTAGCATGGGGTTGAGCTGTGTGCTGTTTGGTGTTTTGGTTTGCTGTGTCAAATTTCTCAGCTGCAACTGCAGTTCTGCCTGTGGCCCAGAACAAGGAGCTTCATAAATTCATGCCAAGGCCAGAAAGAAGTCTGAACGGTGGGCTGATCTGCCAAACCCGTGAAAATGAAAATAATCACTAAAATACACAGGAACTCATATATGACATAACTTAATCTAGAGATTATGGTACTCAACTGCAGCAGTGATATCAGACCAGTTGTCAGAGACCTATTGCATTTCCTCTAAAAGCCTTCAAACTTTTACAGATGTCATTTCTCTCAGTTCTGTTTCTATAAACTTAGTACAATATTTAGCATAACTCTAAAGCATTATCAATTTTTCTGTATAAATTATGAGGTACTAATCTACAATTAGTCAGTGATGCTAAATACAAATTTAGAGGCTGATGCAACTTTTCCAGTCTCTTGATAAAATTCAACATCAGTTGTTGGACAACAGGAACTTCTCAGGTCGATGCGAGTGAGAATAGAACATTTGTTAAGGTAAAGCAAAAGCCACTTCCTGCCAACTTCCCCTGCTCTAGGTTTCTGGATCCAGTTAACTGAAAGCTTTGTTTTTTTCCTATTTATTCTTTCCCTTTTCCCCCATGTTCCGTCCTCTTTCCTTGCTCTCTGCTTCAATCCCTCAATTTGTCAAAAATTTCCTTTCAAGTATATAATTTTTTTGTCCAATATGTTCACTTTAACACAGTCATGAAAGTTAGCCAATTTTGACAGAGGCTGACAGGTTGTAGTTTAATGATAAACTATCACAATGTGAGAAAACCTTCCACAAACTCTTTGTGCCATGTAGCTGCACACAATACGGCTCTAGCTTCATCTAGAACTGAAATGTTTTCCTCTCACCACTGAGTTTTCAATGAGAATTTGTTCTTGGCATGGCTTAAAGATGCTGCATGCAATTAAATCTGGCACAAGACCACTGGCATTAGCAGAATTATTTCAGAGATGCATTTTGCCTCTTCTGCATTTAACAGTCTGGTAGATTTCTGGATAACAGATACCTCAGCAAGAAACTGAGGTTATTTTACAGTACCTGTTAAAAAAAAATCAAAGTCTAAGCAAGCAAATTTGAATATTAAGGCTTATTCTTCATCAAGGTAGTTTGGTTAGCTCCATTCCCCTTAAAGGATCTACGTCAATTTATATCAATAAAGTGTTTCATTCTGGCTAGTGATAATAAGAATGTATTACACCAGAGCCTCAATTATGGGCAAGGACTGCACTGTGCACAAATAGAGAAGAAAAAAAATGACCTTTTTGAATGATCTTTACAGTGTAAACATTAGAAAACAGACAAAAGAATGATGATGACAGGGAGTCAGAGAAAAACTTCAGGAAATGGCAGCGTAATAAGTTAAAGAAAATGTGAAACAATTTTGACATGTCTCGAAGTTTACTGTTTGCTTTAAAGTTGTAGTAAAATTCAGCTCTTTTTGAAATAAATTGAGTAAAATCCAGCCCCACTGATATTCTGGGAGGCTTACCACTGATTTCTGGGGGAATATGGTGATTCCTTTTCTCTTCTTATTTAAAAGAAGACTAATTTAAATAATAGCCTTATGAAAATGTATGTTTTCTTTTCTCTCCCTCTGGCTTTCCTATCCCTCTGCTTTGTTCAGAATAAGATGTTCATTATTTGTCCTGTAAATGAATAATTAACTGCACTTGTCATGTGATGAATATTCAATTACCATAATGGAAAGAGGAAGAAGATGTATCATACCTAGGCAAATTAATTTGTTGTTGGGAATAAATTTGCATTCACCTGGTTGCAATTGCTCACTCACAAAAGTTATCCAGGTTTGCTATATTTGAGAATTTAAGGAGCACACAGCCAGTTTGCAGCCATATACAAAAGGTGAATACCTTTTCCTCTGTCTCTTTTAACAGTATTATTCAAGCGAATTGAATACACATAACTTGTGTCCTGTCTAGTGATAAGAAAAAGGAATTATCAAGTAAATTACACTTATTCTCTTTGAAAAATGGTATCCCTCTCAGATCATGCTAACCATGACATGAGAGCATCCCCAATGGAAAACCAGTCCAAACTCTTCCTACACTAAACACTACAAAATATACTTAAGTATGTAAATTCAAATCTCATTGTTCCCCTGTTCATGGTGTCTAAAACAATACCAAAAGTATCTAGTACGAAATGCTACAAATCCAGAATAATGGTCCACACCCTAATCATCAAAGTTTATCCAATTAATACAGTGAAGGACAAAAGGCAACCAAGTCCAGTTCATATAACAGAATGGTCTCATTTCTGTCCAAAAGAGAGACTGTCTGTCTGATACTCCTGCCCATCCTGTTCCCTCAAATTGAGAGTGGAGTTATTATTACTGCAGTATGACAAAATCCTCCAAGCTTTCTGTGACCTGCACCATTCCTACCACAGCCTCCACACTAGTGTTATACCATGTATTTATAGAACAGCTGCTTTACAAGGATGACTGCTTTTTCTCTATTTACTGCCAATTAAGGATCATTGTGGTACTTAGTATGGAACACAACAATAAGACTGGAAATGATCCAAATTTAATGCATAACACGTCTCTAACCTAAAGAGAAGGAATAAAAGGGGAAAAAAACCTGCTATAGTAAAAAATTATGGAGTGTGAGGGTAAAGAATAGAATTACCAATGGTATATATCATCAAACCCTGTGGCCAAGTGCTAAGGAGGAATTATCTCATTTGTCCTTTGGGAGGGGGAGTAGTCTAAACAAAACCAAACCTGCTGACATAGATTAATTTGCATAAAAATACTATTCATAAATCCTAGAGAATCCCTCCACAATCTTCTTAGTGGAAACCAGCAGGGGTTAAAGGAAGAAAAGGAGTGAGGAAAGAGACTGAGGCTTATGACCAAAGTTTATTTCTTGACAGGGTTCAGTGCAGTGGTTTTCAACACTTAAAACATGAGATGGTGCTTCAGGTTTATGCTATAAGGTATAATGCAGACAGAGTTTGCAGACACTAGAGAGGATGCCTGGATGTCTATGAACACTCCTCTACATACCTTCTTTACCAGAGTCACTGTGGGATGTCATGGGGATTAATGGAAATACCTTAAAATGTATCAGAAAATAGCTGTGGTAAGGTAGGAGATTTTGCGAGACAAAAAAAATTGACCTCATCCAGAAGTAGAATTGAAGGAGGGAGTTGGTTTTTCCTATATATATATATATATATATATATATATATATATATATATATATATATATATATATATATATATATATATATATATATTTTTTTTTTCTTAATCTTGATCTTACATTTTTCCAGGTTCATGACTGTGATTTCTTCCCATGTCTACTCAATGAATGCCTGGAATTTGATTTCTTGCTGCAGTAGTTTTTAATAGTTTAATATTTTAATAGTTTAATAGTTTAAATTTTAATCGTTTAAGAGTTTAATACTTTAGTTTAATAGTTTCAAGGTCTGAGGTGCATTTACCAGTGTGCTGCCAGCAGTAGTTGCAGGCACTGTCTGTAGACACACGCTCAGGCTGTGGCAGACAACAATCTACTTCCCTAGTCCCCTCTGCTGTAAAGGAAGAAGGAAGAATGCACTCAATGTGTGGTGCATCCAGTGAATGACAGCAGTGCCAATGTGTGTCTGATTTAAAAATTTCTTCTTTCCAAAAAGACCTTTCCTGCTTTATCACATATTGACTACCATGCTCCTGCCCAATTTTCTTTGGAGAATAAAAAAAGACTCAGCCTGAAACCAGCACAAGGTCAGAAGAGAAATTTCCTTTCTTTATGCCATTCTCACTTCCTACTGTCACACAGAGAAGCTAAACTGGTGAGAGAAAGCCAAAATTTGTCCAAAACTCATATGATGAGCACAGGGGCAAACTACAAGTGAAGTGTCAAAGGAAAAGGGAATAGAGTTCTGAAGCCTGTGTCCTAAATCCATACAAGTTACATAGAGACAACTGCTGTCTGCAGACTTACATAGGCAGATAGGAATTTCGAAATACTGTAAGTCTTCTTCTGGAGAGAGAATATCACAAGTGTCAGGGATTATGCACCTCAGTGCTAACTGGTAACTGTTAAGGATATAGATTTGTTGGTGTAGAAAGTTGTGTTCAACAGAAAATTTTTATAAACATTCCGTTATTTTTTAAAAATAAGATTCAGAATAAGACAAAGGATGAGAGAAGTTGGTTGATCCTGATGCAATTTTGATGTAAATAAGGATTAAAGGAAGGGACAGTAGCTGATTAACTTATTTCACTTTACTTTTTCAATGCAAAATATTTTCATCTATTTATTTTACACCGTTCATATCTTTACAAGTTTTCACTTTTAGATTTTTAATTTGTTTCTCATTCAATAAAAAAATAGAAATCGAATTAAAAAGTATTTCTATTTTAACTATTACAAACTGGTTTTGGAATGTTTTCAATTTCAACAGAAAAGTCTTCTCAAGGAGGAGAAAGAGCTTTTATCTTCCTTTTTGTCTTTATGACAAATTTTCTGTTCAGAAACATGTCTGCCAGCTGTATATGGCAATAAATGTCATTGACTGAGAAGTATAAGGGTTCTCTAGATAGTTCTGACTCTGTCCCTGATAGAGGTTAAGTTCTTTGTCAAGAAGTCATTGAGTTTACGTGCCATTAAAGCAGCATGCTGCCCAGCCTATATTTAGCTGTTTGAGTGTAGGTTATGTATGTTAGGATGAGGGTGATAAAGCAGTTGTAGACTGCAACATAAGGTGATTTTCTTTACTGCACAATTACGGTTTATGTTACCATAAAGCTTTTGCCAGGGATGAAAAGTTGGGGAGGATTAAAGGAAATGCTATAAAACATATCAAAGTGGATTGCATAAACAATTACCATGCTCTGGGAAATGGCTGATTAATTGGCTGAAGTGAGACATCTGCAGGATGTAGGCACTATGGATAGATATATCAAAGGATCTCAACTGCCTTGTTTGTTTTAACAAAAGTAGCTCAATTTGTTCCAACAGAACAAAACCTCCTGTTGTACCTGGTTTGGCATCCTCATTGTTTGTTAAGGGAAAGGGCCCTACACCTCTAAGTACAAGAGTCTTCCCAGAGCCAGACGTACTTGCATATCTCCCAGTGCAGAGAAAAGAGAACAGGATTTTGTTAGACCTCATAAATTAGGGGAGAAGCATGATTTAACAAGTCAAATGTGAGTGTGTATATGTTTGGAAAAACCTTTATCTGTTTTTTTTTGACCTCTGGCTTCTCTTAGACCAATATCAAGAAAAGAAGGCTCTTATTGTCTTTTCATCTGTCTTCCAAACTTATCCTGCCCTTGTGACAGTAGTGCTTTGCAATCTTCAGTGAACATTTTCAGCTACATACTGCTATCCCATTCCCTGATGAGAAACTTACACACAGACAAAGGCAAAGGTAAGACAGTGATCTCCTGTGCCAGTGCCTAGCTCTGACTGAAAACATACATAGTTTAGATGCTCTGACCAGGAAATTATTCAGGAGAGAGTTTTTAGACTATCTTTTTATTACCGCGATGCCCCGTTATTTCGGCTTATCCCGGTAATCAGTCGAAGACGCAGAAATAATGAGAGCTGGACTTCGGGCTGTGTTCAGAGCAAGGGCGGAAAGGGGGGGAAACCCCTTTCGTTTAATTCTTATATACACTTTTTGAAATCACAGATCATTGGAGAAAGTTAACACTTCCGTCTCTAACTATATTGGTTAAAAGAAGTGTCTGTCAAAGGGGTCTGTGTCCATGGGAAAGGAATGTAAAAAGATAATTTTTACAACAACATAGCTATGTTTACAGAAATCGTCCTTGAGACTGTCTAACAGAGAAAACTAGCTATTTTACAGTGAAAAATGGGCAACATCTTTTGACATTATCCAGGAGGCAAATGATGGATTCTTTCTTCTTAAATTCCAGCTATCGTGCATATACAGACGTGCATATGTATATATTTGTGTATATAATCTAGGGATCTCTGACCATTTCACATGGATTAAGTACATAAATCAAGCAAAATCTGAGGAAGATAAACCACCACTATCTTGAAAGTGAAAAAGCTTGATCCTAATCATAGTCCCAAGGTGAGTGTTGTTAGGAGAGATTCTGAATCTCCTTTACATTTGAATTTTGCATTTAAACATGGGAGAAAGGGTACATGGATTTCCTAGTATGTCACCATCACTAGAAGGGATGGCAGACTTGCTAAGGGAGTTTAAAGTGCAGTAAATATTTCTGTTACTACCCTGTTAAGAAAAGACAATAAAGACAGAAGAATTCTTCCTGGCTAGAAAAACATCTATATTTGCTAGATTTTTGTGGGATTACTTAAAATATCATTTTGAATAAAGGAAAGAAAAAAATAAAATAGCAAAACAAGTATGGAAAAGATTGAGTAACATGAAGGTATTTCTATACCACTATGGGAAAAGAGTAATTTGCTTACTCTTTCCAAATCCTGCTGATTACCAGGTTTACACTTAGCTGCATCCTTAAAACAACAGAAAATTATTAGGATTCTCCTGTTAGTACTTTGCGAATTACTTACGTTCTGCATAATGTGGGTTTCTCTAGTACTCCACTTCTCTCTTCTTCTGTGTTAAGAAACATTTTAAAAGTGCATGTACAAATGCATATTTACATAGTATAACTCGTTGCTAAAATGGCATGACTGAAAATATTTCTAAATATCTTGTTAATTCCAGTAACTGTTAGGAAAATTTAAAACTTTAGGATACAATTGGCAAATGTAACATATTATAAATGATAATCAAGGAACTAAACTGCTGACCTAGAAAACCAACTCCTAATGATAGTTGTTGGTGTAGTACAGATACTCCAGAGGCAAAGTAGGAAAAAAAAGCCAACACCATGAAATAGAACTTGTTTTACATTTTAGAAATAATATTTTGTTATTGTGATAGGCAAATTTTGACTATTGCTAAAGAAGTATTCACAGAGGTTTAAAATAGCCACAGCTATTTTTTCTACCATGTTTAAATTTCCTCACCACTGCCCAAGATGCAGGACTTATATCACAGATATATGTTATATGTTAATATATCCATATTGGTTTAACAGTGTCAGCAGGACCCTTTTCTAGAGAGTTAGAGTACATTGACAGAAGGAGTTATTCTGCCTGAATAGTTGTGTAACTTTCCCAAGCACCCAGAGGTCAGCCCATAAAGCTCTTCTTTATCAGCATAGTTGTGTCCACATGGGGGTTTTTGGATGGTGTAGCTATTTTGGCAAAGAATATGTGAGTTTTTTCACACACTTCACTGACATAGCTGTGTGGATAAAACATTGTAGAGCAGAAGAAGCATGTAGACACAACATGTCTCTCCCTCCTCAGCCTTCCTTTGCTTTTCACCTCTTCACATGTTAATAACTTGAGGCATGGTATGCTGAAGAAAGGAATAAACACAAGGAGTTTAAAGTAGGACATCACTGTTACCCCCTGATACTACTATAAGATCATGGAATAAAGGCAATAGATGAATGGGTTGTGCAAATAAAATTTTAACAGAGTTCTCTTTTTTTGTTGTTGGGATTTTTTTTTGTTATAATAATGTTAAACATAATAAAAAAGGTAACATACAGGCTTACCACCAGAGATTTTTGAGAATGGACTGACAACGTCAAATATACCTGGATGGAAAAAAGAATCATGAAGGTACTAATGATCCACCAACGTATGTTGAAGAGTACAGTTTTAATTATTTGGGAGCTTCATGACTTGGTTCACTAAGACTGGGCTCAGTTTGGGTTTCTCTGCCAGCATTCAGTAAACTATAACCAAAGGAGAAAAGTAAATGTGTAGACTTTACATCAGGGTATCCTGCCAGATCCACTTGGCTCCTAGCATCCCATAGCCAGCTTGACACTTAAGGAAGAGGTTTTCAGAGCTCCTTAGGACAAGGATGCTGAAGTTTGATGCTCTCTTGTAGACCCAAGTAGTTGTCACTACTTGTAACAGCAGGAGGAGAAATAGCAGTATCTTGTCCTCAGCTCCCATTTACCCATGAGAAGTGGTAAAAAAATCCAGCTTTTCTGATCCATATATCAAGTATTCCTGTGTCACCAAAGTACTTCCCAAGTGTTCAGCTGTTAAAAGATGTAGGTATCATATTTGTCTGTTTTATGCCTGTCTGCTCCCTTCTACCTCCTGCTTAGAGCCCCTTTTTCCAGTGTTACGTGGGCTGAGTCACAGTGAGCAGCTAAAATGATTCTACAGAGTGACAGAAAGTCATAGATACTAGTTTCTAGGACAAGATATGCCTCTCTAGAAACACTTTATTTTATCCAGTATGTTACTAAATAGCAAGTGGTAGGTAGAAATAAAATAGCTGTGATACTTGTATGTTGCTAGACGTACTCTTCTCCTCCTCCCATTTTTTATTTCCTCTCTCATCCATTAATGCCATACTTCAACTTCTCTCAAGTGGGTCAATGAATAGTAAGTAGTTTCAATATCAAGGAAAGAGGGCTGTAATCCAGATGAGGTTTAACCTGATTCCTTAGAAAGACAAACCTTCATTTTATTCCTACAAAAACCCGTAAAAATAGGAATGTTCTGATTTGAATAAAAGAGTGATCTACAGTAATAAGTATTTTCAGAAGAAGTTAAACAGTAAGTATTTATGTAGAATACATTTCTGTATAAACGAGACTGCTAGAAAATAACTCAAATCAATGCCAATAGTTCTGTGTAAATCTTTTTGTTTGGACTAGCTGACCGGCCTGGGGCAGAAGGAAGCAGGAACATTCATTATTGTATTTATTCATTAGAATTAATTCACCCCCCAGTGAAGGCCAGTTATAAATGTGTGTGTCATGAACAAAATAGGTTCAAGAATAACAACTGGAAAAAAAGTAGAACATCATGAAACTGGTTTTGCAGTGTTTCACCTTGTATACTATTTGCATCTCTTACCAAAAAAAAATATTAGTATGACAAACCTAAAAATAAGAGCCTTGATTTCAAAGATAATTTTTTACCACAACAGGACAACTTCTAAGAGAAGAGTGGAGGAAAAGAACAAAAAGAATGACAAGGCAGGTCCACAAATACTGGTGTAAAAAGAGATAATTTATTCAAGTTATGACTAATGCATTCCTCTAATCATATTGTGATAACTGAAATCAAATTCCAGTAGATTATTGAGGTTATACAGGTCTGCTGCAGTTAATGTAACTGTAACACTTGATAGTCACTTCAGCAAATCTGAAAAAAAATAGCTTGAGCTGTTTTCCATTTTACCTCAAGTGATTTGGTCAGACCAACCTGATTAAACAAGCAGGAATATTTTTCTTATGGGCCATAGAAAGCAAAGTTTCAGTAGTATGGAATGGGGCTTATTGTATTGATCTCACCAACATGATTGACAGTGATTACTTTCTAAGTTTGTAACTTGATGGGAGAGAAAAATAAAGGATAAATTCTTCAGTCAACTAGAAAATATCAGTTAACCATCCTGGTGACGAAACTGTTACCTACCTGGTTTGTTTTACACTGATACGGTGTAAAATGAGCAAGTAGTGGAGGACCATTTGTTTGCTATCTAACACCACAGTCAGCCCTGAAGTTACTACTGCAACTTATTTATTTAAGAATTGCAACTTGATACCTTTCATATGCATAAAAAAATAAAAAAAAGACTAACAAGATTAAGTTACTCAAACTGTAGTGAACTTTGGTCAGTAAAGAATCCAGAAAACATGGCATCATCTAGTACACTTGCACATGTTTGTGTTTGAAAGTGGTCCTTTTCATTTAATTGCAATATCAGTTAATTTATTTTATGTTCTGGCACACAACCTATAAAATTCTTGCTCTCTTGTTCACTCTTTTTTAAAAAATATCTTTTGAAGTTTTAATCATTTAAACAACCTAGTGGCCTCTTGTGATGGAATGACTATGTGAATGGGGAAGGGAAAGGGTTACAGGTACAGTTTACCTGGACTTCCATAAGGCCTTGGATACTGTCCTACACAATGTCTTCCTCCCAAAATTAGAGAGACATGATTTCGATGAGTGGATTGTTAGGTGGATAAGAAATTGCTTGGACAGTCACATCCAGAGAGTAGTGGTCAACAGCTCAGAGTCCTGATGGATATCAGTGACCAGTGGTGTACCTCAGGGGTCTGTATGGTGCCAGTGTTATTTTATATCTTCATCAATGTCATAGATGAAAGGATCAAGTGCATCCTCAGCAAGTTTTCAGATGTCACCAAGTTGTAACACAGCTGACACACCTGAAGGATCTGAACAAGCTCAAGAAATGGACCCATGGGAATCTCACGAGGTCTAACAAGACCAAGTGCAGGTTGCTACACTTGGGTCATGGCAACCGCCAGTATCAATACAGGCTGGGGGATGAACATATTGAGAGCAGCCCTGCCAAGAAGGACAGAAGGACTTGTGGATGTTTCTGCATGAGAGGCTGGATATGACACAGTAATGTGCACTTGCAGCCCAGAATGCCCAGAAAACCTGAAGTGAACTTACCAAAGACCTGGAGAGAGATTATTTACAAGGGCATGTAGTGACAGGACAAGGGGGAACAGTTTCAAACTGAAAGAAGCAGGTTTAGATTAGATGTTAGGAAGAAATTCTTTACTGTGAGTGTTGTGAGTCACTGGAACAGGTTGTCCAGAGAAGTTGTGGATGCCCCCTTCCAGAAACAGTTTGGATTGGGCTCTGAGCAACCTGCTGTGGTGAAAGGTGTCCCTGCTACTGACTTAGGCTGTACATAGCCACTGGCGTCACCCTCAAATATTGTACACCAGCCCACTGTGTGTTCACACAACAGTCCATGCCTTCCTTCACTGCTGGAATTATTAATTTGTGCTTCCTTTTCAGTTTCTAAGCCTAGCACTTATTTAAGCATGGACGATTCTTTTATATTGAGGGACTATCCTTAACCATGAGCAATATTTTGTCATTTGCTTTCCAGGTCGCATTTCCAAATTCTGCAAATGAAATTATTAAAACTAAGAAACAGGTCACAACCTTGGCAACCATCTGATGTGAGACAGTGTAATCTGCTAGCACACTGGTTGTCATGGAAACTGACAATATTGGATTTTTCCTTCAACGCAACCTGTTTTATGCATAAATTATTAGCATATTATTAACATATTAAATTTAAGGCACTGACACTTCAAAGCAGACCACCCATGTGTTTTATATGTGTCCACGAGTAACTTAAACACATTCTTATTGGCATTGAGGAGAGGGTTCAGTAGCTGAGGATGCTGACAGAGGGAAGAGTTGTTAGATTGGACAGTACAGACTGGGGCTTTTGTGATGAAGAGATCTCAGGCTCTATCCCATTTACCTAATGACCCGCCTAAGAGTTCTGTATTGCAATGCTCATTTGCTTTGCTTTGAGGGTCTGTATTGTCAATCATCTCAGAGCTAAAAGTTTGTTTGATGTCATAGCAACTTTATGAGATATATTGAAAATTTATATATTTTTTTTTTACTTTCATGTCAGCTGGAATATAAACAAGATCTCCTGGATTCTTTGAGAGAAAGCAAACAATTCTTTCACTCCTGCTGAGCCCTTTATTTCTTCCCTAACCCTTCCCCAAACAGCCAGGAGTTAAAATTCCTTTTTTAAACTCAAGGGCTAGAGCTTAGCTCTTTCTCCCATCTTGCTCAATTAGCAAATTACTAAACTGTAGCCTCTCTTCCTGTGTTGGCTTCCTTCATCTGTTCTCTATTAGTCTGCAGTACATCTTGGTTGCAAAGAAATAGCATTTCTGAATGACAAAAGATTCACTTAATATTTTTTATTATTGTTATTCTTTTCCCCAGCCTGAAGCTGTGTGTGTAGTAATTTTAACTGTAGGAAAATTCCAGAGCCATGAAATGAGACCATTAACCTGTTGCCAAAGAACAACTGTCATACAGCATATCATCTGAGTTGACACCCATGTCTCTTTCTTCTGTAAAGAACATCTTGCCCTTAAGAAAACAATTTGAAAGTTAAGAACAAAGGACCGAATGATGAACTGAATTTCATCTGTAAAACTTTGAAAAGAGACAGGGTGACAGCCCATCATTTCTTCCTTTCTGAAAACTTTGGTATGGCAATAAAACCTCATGACCTGGAAGTTTTTCCTCATACTGCTCATACTGCTCATATTTGGTTCCCAATAAGGATTGTAATTCCTATTTTTCACAGAATTCACATTTGAGCTGTAAGGGGAAAATACTATAAAATGTATGTCAAAGGAGGCAGAGGAAGGGTTAGTCTGAGTCACAAAATGGAATGCGAATGTATTTCTTGTTGGCACAAGGGAAAGTTAATCCTAAATTTATAGTGGATTCTCCAGTAATGCAAGTTATTTTTCTCAGTGGAAATAGAAAACCAGCAATTCTTGGATAACTGGATCATATTTCTGTGTTTTCTATTAAAAAATCATGCAAAGTCAGTAGAGACCAAAGAATGTCTATCTTCCTCAAATGTCTCCTGTCTTATTCTGAAAGACCTACGAAATCTGCAAAGTCTTCTGTACAAATTCAGTTCTTACATTATATGACCTTTGAACATGGCTAATTTACAGTGATTTCATTTACTATCCTAGTTAAATATAATTCCTTACCTTGAAGATGTTACATGCTGTGTCTCTTCACATCACACATTTCCTACAGAGGATCTCAAGCACTTGCCCTGAGCAGCTTCCATTGGCCCAGTCATACTACTGCTGGACCAGAGGAAATATTCTGTATTTGCAAGTTTCATCAAAACTTTCTTTTCCTCCACAGTCCTTTGGTATGAAAAATGACTCTGTACTAGCCAGAATAAAAGCTTCTTGATACAAGAACTATTAATGTTTTTAAAATAGAAAACACAGAAAATGCATTCTCTTCCTATTCACCATAACGATTAAATTAGGTAAAGGTATCTGCTTTTTAGCTATGACATTTTAATAGTCACTTTTTCTGATTTCTCTCTATAATGTCAAATATTAAAAGTAGAACCTGTGCTGAATACATTGGATCTATTTTGATTGCACATCAGTAAAGTATGAGGGGGGGTTGATTTTTTTTCTTTGTTTCTACGTTTGTTCCCCCTCAATAAGCTAAAGAATAGCTCTTTAAAAGTTCCAGTTGTGGAGGCTAAAGACTGTTTGTTTCTTTTTCTCGATAAGAAGACAAGAATCTTGTGGTCTTATTTTCTATTTTCTCTCTGAAATGTCTTGGTCTGTGCAGGTATTACAGGAGCATGCTGCCTTCATTTCTAAGCTTTCCAGTATATCTCTACAACTCAATAACCTGCAGAAGCAGCAATTCTAGAAACTGTGTTAATGAAGTGGAACAGGATTTCCTATAATCTTTAGATATGTCTCTGTGGCCTTTTCTAATACTGATTTTTGCAATGTAATTAACAAAGGTGAAAAGAATTTTACTTCAGAATCACATAATGCCCAGATTCTAATTGTGATCCAGACACATGAGATTATCTTCCCCATGGTTATGTTTAGAAATGGCAAAGAAGAACAAGAATAGTCAGACTTCAAGCTACAGTTCTGTAAGCATTTTGAAAAACGTTTTCATTGATCCATCCTGTAAATTACATCATGGGGAAGATTTTTTTAACTGACAAAGGGGATCGAGGGGGTTTATCATTTCAAGATCTTAGTCTTAGTAAAGCAAGCACAGACATTTTAAGTGTGCAACTGTATTTTAGTACTGATTGAGATGCCTCTTATTTAGATTATTGTGTATCTTCTCAACTGTAACTCCCTTTATACCTAATCTCCATAGAAAGTAATACATCATAAACAAACACACAGAGACATAGGTCATAGTCATAACAAAAGAATACAGTGTTGTTTTGTTTCATTTTGTTTTGTTTTCCACAGTTCTCATAGTAGGTTTCAAAGCTTTCTTTATTGTCATTTTGTTTTATCAATGTTGATCAGAGACCCTGGTGGCAAGCCAGAACAAAGAGGATTGATCTCAGGTTCAAGTAAGAGAGAATTAGAAATGGGTAAAGCACAATGTATTCACAGGGATTTTGACTAAATCCAATTCCCAAGTTATTTTCAGTCAACTACTTTTGGTATGTTACTGTACATGGTTATTCCTATGTGTTTTGGAGGGGAAAACTTTGATTTCATTTGGTTTTAATAATTTGAGAAGGTGATATAAAAGAAATTCAATTTGTCATATCAATGAGAGAGGAGACAACTCTCTAGCCTAATCAGTGCCCTTGGACAAGGGTAGAGATAAGTTCTTGCACGGCTTTCTATTCCTGAAGTTTTCATCTTTGATGAACTCTTGCTCACTGTAACTTCAGACCCTTCCACTAAAATATTCTTAGTCACCTGTCACTTTTTCTGCTATTCCGTGCTTTTCCCACCAGATGGTAGACAATAAAAGCACTAAACAGAAGCTTATCTGTTACTGTATACTTAAAAGGAATCAAACAAAATTAAATAAAGTGCAACTGTGAAACAATTCTCCATATGCTGGTTTGCTTTTTATGCTTGCAACTAAAAGACAGCACTGGAAGAGATCTGGTCAGTGTTTGCAGGTAGTCGATTAATAGCATGAGCAAGGTCTGCATAAGCATATGCTACGTATGTTATTGCATATTGAAAAGATGCTATTGTGTCTCCTATTCTGTTGTTCTCTAGTTGTAAACAAAACTAATTATTATCAGGATATGCATTTTCTGTCAATTCCTTTAAGGAAAACTATTTATTCCACTTATCCTGCTGTAACCAGATAAATGAAATTGTCTCCCCAATGTGTAAATTTCTTCTCCTGTCTTGTTAGTGCTGTCTTGAAGTACATGAAGTACTCATTTAGTTGCAAAAACCAATTATCATCCCTGTCTGGATACATTAAGAATTTTCCTACAAGTCTTTTTCTCTCTATCACATTTTAAGCAACACTGTACATGAATTATTCATATTGCCCATCTTGCAGGCAGGTTTTTTTATTATTAAATTCGATCATAATAATAGTTATTACCACAGTCATGGCAGTTTTATGAGTATTCTTCAATGCCATTACCTGGAAAGTTTTCAATCAAGACATATAAAAGATGCAAATCAATTTCCATAATAAAATTAAACTGTACCATCTACTCTTTCATCCTTGCTATAGAGTTGATTGACAACTTCTCCTTGATAGTTGCAGCTGATAACTTGCAGCCATGGTAATGGAGACTGGCAGATTCTTTTACAGTAATATTCTAAGAAATTCTGTAGTTTTCTTGTCTTGTCAGTATTTAATGCTTATGTCTTCATGCAAACACAGTGTTTAAGATGCAAACATTAGGTTTACAAGTATTCCTCCCAAGCAAGAGAATTATTTCTCTCTGGCAATATAATATTTGCCTTTTACTAACCAAAGGCAGTGCTGAATAAATTAAATTCTTTAATGAATATTCTCATTTGTTATTTTCTGAGTAGTGCTGCTCTCCATAAAGGAATCTTTTCCCAGGGAGGATGTTTTCCAGGTGATTCCCCTAACTTCATCCTGCACTTTTATTTTAAATCTTTCTCTCTTCCTTGTTTTAGCACTGCTTTAGCACAGGTTTTAATGACCACCTGATGGTTCTTCTTTGATCCCTTTCTTGTTAGCACTTGATAACTTGTTCCTACTTCCTTATTTGTTTACCACTTCTGTTTGTGCTTTAGATCAAAGGCGTTGTCTAAACAAAACATAAAATGTAATGTCCACTGGTGCTGGTATTAACTGCTGTATATTTTTGCCTTTACTCTGAAGGTGGATTAAGTCTTAATAAAAGTTTCAAATCAGGACCCTTGATTTCAGATCCATTTACATCAATTGGAAGGCAGAGCAATGCATTCATATTCAGGAAGTTACTGTGGAGTTATATTGCAGTAATTAAGATGAGAATATAAACAGCATTAATAGGAATAAGTATGTCTTCTCTCTTCAATTAAGCTTCAAGTAAGGCCAAACAATATGAAACGTCAATCAATCCTAATACTTTGGGAAATAAAGTGATCACTGTTTAAAATCAAGAAGAAATTTATTTTCATGATACAGATTTGGACAATTCTATGCATTATGCAAAGGTTAATGTTCCCATTGAAGTTTCTGGGTGGCATCTGTTCAAAGGAGACTCATGGAGTAGAGACACTCTTGCTCTATTCCAGTATAAAATCCTTATACTCCTAAGAACTTCCTCTTTCATGTTCAAAAACATGTAAAAAGATAGATTACATCACACTTTAAGAAACTAAATCATGCAAGATTGAACTGATGTCTGTTATATAATTCAATTTATTACGACAAGGCTTCAGAATTAATGAGTGAATTACAATTTTTCCCATAAGCAATTTTTTTATTTCTGCTAAGGTCATGTTAGGACTATTACTGTTATTTTTGAAGATGCATGATGAAAAATTAAATAAACTCTACATTTTCTATATAAATTTTCTATTTTCAAATCTATTTAGAGGTTGTCTAGATTGCCATTTGAATTATTCACCAGTTTTTAATGTTACCTGCATATTATGGCATCTGTCAAAATCACTTTCTGCTAAGAAATAATTGCTTTCTTCATCTGCAACATATCCTGGAAAGTTTGTTGATTTTTATCCAACTGGTGTATAGCTAAGTATCAGCCATCTGAAACAAAATCTTAATTTCTGCAGTCATACCTCTCCTTCCCCATAACCATTTTATTGACTGGAGTAACAGGTTATTCCATCAAGTTTTCAAAATCATTCTAACTCTGAATATAACATTTAGAATTGCTAGTAGCACTATAGCCTATGTGTAAAATATACAGTTCATGTGTACAACGAAACATTAGAACAAATGCTACCATCATTGCTCTGGGATAAACTGTACCTTCTATACCACAGAGCACTGGAAATTCCAGGAGGTGTTGGATGACATTTTCCAAAGGGCTAGAAGTCCATTTGGACTTTGGTACTCTTTGTCTTTGAAAGAAACAAGTCCCTAGCAAATGACAGAAAAACATTGCAATCGATCTACTAGCAACTTATTTTCCCTAAGTTTAAATTTTGAAACTACTCTCCTATGTTGCCTGAGTGCAATATAGAACAAGAATATTCAAGTGACACTTTTTCAGTCTCTCCACTCAATTCAATATGCTCAAAGTTCTTTTTCAAACTGTAAAAGCACAGTACATTCATCCTTCATTGCATATCTGAAACATGCAAACTCTGCTGGTTGGGTCATATGCTACCTAAAAAAGTGTCATCAATGGTAACTATTCACAGCTCAGCCAAATTCTTCTCTGTCCTTATCCACATTGTTGTAGCTTCATCAGAAATCAGTCAAGTCCATGTTTGTTACTGAGAGCTTTACAAAAATATCAGTCAGAAATCATTGGTAGTTTACTTTTCTTTTTAAATGAATTTGTTCATTTCCTGCCAGGAAACTTAAATTAGAATAACATCAATGATTTTCCCAGCACTGTTTCTTAACTGTGTTGTCAGAGAAAGGAAAACCCTGTCTGAAGTCTGCATGGGAGATGATGTTCCTGTAACACACCGTAACCTTAGCATCGGTTTTGTCACTACACATCCTTACCTAATTTCAACAGGCACAGTGTATTACCCTGTTATGTTTTGGTTCTCAAGAGGGCTTGTCATGTTCACTTTAATCACACTGTGTTTCAGAGGCCTGTCCATATCTATCTACTTATCAATCTGACTATCCTTGTACCTATCTGAAGCTTGATAAATGCCTAAATAGAAGGCAAAGTTTGCCACAATCTGAAAATTCAATACAGGAAAGGTAATTTAATTCTTTAAAAATTTAATTATTTGGGAAAATAAGTAGAAAGAAGTTGATCATATTTGTGACATTAGATTCTAATGAAATTGTTCAACTACCATATTAAATTGTGCTGGCTTTGTTAAAACACTACAATCACAAAAAGAATGTTCTTCTGAATGGAATTGCCTTGAGTTCAAAATTGGATTTTAAATTTTATTATTCTAATGTAATATTTTATTCATTGTTTGGTCAAAGATAACTTGAGATTACACATGTTTTCTGAGGCTCTCCCTTATTCTTTAAAACAGGCAGCCATTTTCTATGGCCCAATTTCTAACTACTGCCCTATAAATTCTTACCCACCAGCTAGGAAAAAATGTAAGGAGGAGACTAAATAGTCTGCTCAGGAGTTCATGACTAAATTTTAGTTTACCTATATGGACTTTTTCTCCCATATGTCATTGAATATATTCATATTAAGTTTTGTATTTGCAGCTGAACGCCTTGTGTCTGACCTACTGTAAATGAGATTCTAAGCAGATAGAGACCTCTATCTGTGCTTGCTTGTCTGAACCATTCCTTCTGATCCTGGTTCCCCCTATTTCCAAATCATTATTTCACTTTTTCTATTAAAACTTGATATGACTAACAATATAGTTTTCAGAACTAGACTCATTTCTCATGAATGACAGATATCTCTTTATTTCTGCTGTGAATATTGTAAAAGAGGGAAAAATTAGAGATCTTGAAGTAGTTGCATGATATCAAAAATTGCACTTTGCTTTATAATAGTAATGCTTTGTAACTATCCATCAGTCTTCAAACACTAATCAATTTTAAGTTATTACAAGGTTTATAATGGAATATATCATTTGTACTTCTCTTATCTTCCCTGGAATTCATTCAAGTAGATTTTTTTTTAATTTAAACACTCTAACAGCTATTCTTTTGCTCTGACTTAATAACCAGAAAGGTCTGCCCTCATCTTAAAATAGAGTGACAATGGTTATGTCTTCCTGATCTTACCATCCATTTCACTGTTCCATTTTTTAAGTGGAATAGACCACACCTTTTGATAGATATCAAAGGAAAGCCTCAGAGAAATATTTTTTGAAGATTAAAGGGATGGAATTATAAATGAGTAAATGTAGTTTGATTTAATAAATCTGGTCTGATAGAAAGAGTCTGAGTCCCAAGCAGTGCAATATCCTAAGAAAACCCTTTACAACCAGCTGGGACAAAGCAAAAGAAAATGCTGAATTTTAGCTTTTGAATATAAGCATTCAGCTTTGAGGCTCCAACTCAAACCAGTCCCACATTAGATCAAACATGAATCTCACATTACTTTTTGGAAGAGAAAGGTGTTCATGTATGGAGAAAATCTCACATTAGGTTGTTGATTGTGTGCTTTTTGGATGTGGAGGCAGAAACCAGAAGAAAATGGAAAGAGTAAGGTTCTGGGTAAAACAGCAAAACAGGGTGTCTCAGTCTGCACATTATGCAATGAAATGCACACCAGTTATGTGAGGAACTAACTGCATTTTATAGCTGTGAATTAGGGTTCTCATGTAATTAAAAGGAGTAACTCCATTGATTGCTGAAACAAGCTAGATTGTATAGGTTTGGAAAAATAAATATCAGATTTAGGACAAATTCTGCGAATCTCAGATGATCACTTTGGTTGGAGCCAGCCAGGGACTTCCAAATCTCATTACTGTATTGGATTACCTCAGTCACCACTGCTTAAACACTAATCTTCAAACCTATTATTATATCTGTCTCTAAAATTAAAGATGCCAGTGTTTGTGCTGATAACGTTGCTCAAGCCAGCTTCTCAGGCTAAGCTGGTTGGTACCTAAGCCCTAACAAGTCTCTCACGCTCACTGTTTCCACATGGGTGTTTTTTGCGAGGGTTGACCTAGAGTGATCAGGGTAAACCAGCAGGGTTTCATGTTGAAGCAAATACAGCTAAGGGGAAGTGTTTCAAGGCTGGGTGGTTTATGAACACAAGTTACATAGGAGCCCCATGGAATAATCACTTATAGAAGGCATATGTGACATTTTCTTCTAAGTCTCTTGCTGCTTGATTTAAACTGTTTTTCTTAACTTCCAAGTGCTTCAGTCACTTGTTTCTGGAGACTTTTCTGTCTGATAAACATTCAGCCATCTAAAGTGAAATACAAGGGCTCTGGTGGGAGGGAATAGCAATGACTGATAGCAAAATCCTGCATGGCACATTTGCTGGAACTATTTACTTGTTTATAAAAGACAGGGAGGTCTGTGAAAATTTTCAGCTCTCACTCCAAAACAGACATGCCTGAGAACATTTCCACCACCTCTGGCAGAAAAATTTTCTTCCCTAAGTACGAAGGTAACTCCCCCACTACCAAAAAACGGGCCCTGCAAAACCAACACATTGATGATGTTCTTACAAATTTTGTTCTCCTTTTATTGGGGGAAAAAATGAAAAAAGGAAACCTTAAAAATTTTATTTTATTAATAATTCTTTACTTATTGTCTTCAGGCTCAATTTAAGGTAAATCTCCACTCGAACCAGTGAATCTGAGGTAAAGAATTCTGAGCAAATTCAACTAGCAGTAGTTTTTGTAAATATTTTTCTTCATTTTGACAACCTTCCTTGAAGAAGGAAAACAATTACTTCTTATTTCTTTGTTCATTTACTAAGAAAACTGGGTCATTTTGTGTGCATGTGTGTGTGCATGAAATATTGAAATGTTTGAAGGGGTTTTTTTACATTCTCATTTTACTGCTGCATTGACTTGGTCTTGGACTTAATCTCCTCACAGAGAAGCATATGATGAACTTCGGGTATGTATGGGAAATCTACCTTAAAAATAATTAGATCTTATTCTAATTAGTATAATTAAGATTATGAAAATAGGGTTAAAAATGCTATAATTGCTAGTGCAAAAACACATCAATCTTCCCTAGCTGTTTGAATACCCTTTTACAGTAAAAGATCATTCTTCTTTGAATAAGAAAATAAGTTTTTCTTGGGTTCTTTTTATTACTTTAAGGCAACGTTAAAACCCTGAAACAGGTTAAAGAGAGACAGAAAAAAATAATAAATCCTGAAAGAAGAATCTGGCAACAGTCATTAAAAAACAATGACCTTTCCTAAATGCCCTCTGCATTTGTAGTTGTCTTGTAGAATAGAGGGAACAGGTTTTGCAGAGCAAGATTTGATAATGGAAGACTGGACTGGTTAATATGTGAGACATTTCAGAACACATTTTACAACATTTCCACGTTTGATGGCATGCTTATTTGTTCCATTTACACTGGAAGGAAGCCTTGTTTTCAAGTATTTTTTTCCCCTGAGAGGTGTAGTCCTCCATAGGAATTCACAGTGTATGCTTCCAGAAAGAAATGTGGTGCTGCTTTACACTCAGCCTCCCACAAGGGGAAGGTGTATGGTTTTACAGGGGCTTCAGTTCTGCTAGCCCAGTCAAGCGCTGCAGAACCTTAAAACTCAACATTTTAGAAAACACTGCAGCTACTCTGAGGCATCAGTTCCCTTTCTTCTCACCCAAAAGAGTTCTGTTCCTGAGGTCAAAAGAATGATGAAATTCCTACAACTCTCAAATTGTTCCAGGACACATAATTTTCTTTATTAATAAGAGGAAGAGGGGTGACTAAGAGGATGACTAATGGTGACTAAGAGGCTATGAACTGTGCTATGAATCTTCATTTATTTTCTTGGAGGAAGGGATTGTGCATGTTTCTTGTCGTATTTTCATAGTTACATCTCTCTTAGACCTAATATTAAAACCCTTTTTTCCGCCAAAATGGTGGTAGTGTTTAGCAGCTTTTGAGTTTATTGAGGCTTAAATTCTTGCTTTAGTCAAGTCCCACCAGTAATGCTTGGATTTTGTGTTTTGTGTTTGTTTGTTTACTTGTTTTTAAATATTAATTGAGTTTTTACTAGAAAAGTCAGATGTGCTACAAATCTTGTAAGAGAATGTATTCTCATGAGAATCCTAGCCCAGTTCTGTAAAATTCAGGTTTGTACAGTGTAAATATAAAATCCCTTGTGTATTCTCTGAAACAGAAAAAACCTGTGGTACTCAACTTTGCACTTTTGCAGAGAGGCTTCCAATGAGTATGTTACACAGTTACACAACAATGGTCAGTCATGTTGGACTATGTTTAGAGAGACATTTCTGGTTACCTAGCATGCCTGGTGGACATAGTAAACACTGCTTAATGACAAATCTGGAGTACTGATATAAACAATAATATTTTTATTTCAGTTCTTTTTAGACATCAGATTTCGTTAATCTTGATGAAGACTCATAAATATATAGTATCTCCTATGCTGAGACATCATGAGAAGCTCTGGAATTAAAATTGTTTTACTTCTGTTATCCCATTGAATGCACTTCACAATTTAGTCTATTATCATGTTCATGGTAAAAAGTGTGTGTTGTGCCATTGAACCAAAACTTAGATATTGTACCATGTATTAGCAAGGTAAAAATTTCCAAAGAATTTACTTATCATCCATTCCAAGCTAGTTTTGGAGCTCAAGATAATTTTTTGTTTTCATGAAGCCTCAAATTAAGCTGCAAATTTCTTGAGCTTACTTGGAATAGAGTGTTGTAAAATTTTTCTTGCTGCACTTATGGATTTATCTAGACGGGAACACTGGAAATGTCACGATTAAAAATGGGGGAAAAAAGATTTGGAAAATTAGATTAAGGTTCTTGGGGCTTAGATAAAGAGGGGCTGTGTGGATTCTGTTTTACTGTTGAGTTGTGATTCTCTACTACATCTTCTTTTGGAGTCTGCTTTCAGATTTAGTAATTCTGGGGTTTTGCATTCCTTCTAGCTGTTAGCCGGTTATTTGGAATTGTCTGGGGACTGTTGGGATAAACACCCGCTCGGCGAAGCCGGCGGAGGCAGCGGGACCGCGGCCCCGGCGCGCCCCCTGCGGGCCGCTCGGGCACCCGCAGCCGCCCCGCCCGCCCCCGCCGCGGCAGCAGCCCCTGCACAGCACCGACACCGCCCCATCCGTTATCACATTGATTGCTCAACCTTATAACTTAGCCAATAATGAAACAAAACCACTTTCTGCCCAGTTACAGAAACATTCATAAAGAAAGTGATCATTCTTTGTCTAACCCTCTTGGGGTTTTTTTAATTAATATATTGATCTTAAACCTCTATAGATTTCACTGTTCTATTTTTTTTTTCCTAGTCTATTTAGTTAGTAGGGAATTAGTTTTACATCTGCAGTAAAATATTACTAACACTTTCTATACATTTTCATGAAGTGAAGATTTTCTTCATATGTTTTATTAGGTAATTTTTAGAAAATATGTCCTGCACTATCTGTGTCTTCTTAAATGCTCTCTGGTCATTTCACTGGAGTCATAATTGTCTTCTTGTGCCTTTTGTCAAGTATGATCTGGAGAACTGTGGGCTTGTTAAAAACAGGTTTTTTAATTTTTGCCCTGTTTCTGAGCCTTCCTGCCCTTCACCCTCACTTTTAGCATATTATTTTAATCTGTGAAGGACAGATAAGTGTGAAGTAATAGCAGAGCATTTGGGTATTTTCCTAACACAGGAGAATGCAACTAATTCTACATTAGCACAGAGAGTATTCCAGCTGTATGCAAATACACATCTATCAAAACCAGTCATTCAATGTCACATTTGAACATATCCTCAGATTCTGTTTTCTAAACCCTTTTGTAATCACAAAAGAAAGCTGTAAGTCATTCCCATTTCCAGCTTCTTTAAATGAAACTAATTACTGCACTTTCTTTCTATACCTACAAAGCACACTAAAGAAACATAGATAACTGTAACAGATGAAGCTGTTGGCTCCCCTGAAGCAGTGATGAGTTGTTTGGCTTGACTGTAGGAATGGACTCTTCCTGACTTGCTGGTGAAGCCCTCCCAAGCAATGTAGTTCCACAAATGCACATACTCATATGTGGTAGCAAATCATAGAACCACCGAATCATTAAGGTTGGAAGAGACCTTAAAGATCATCTATTCCAACCATCAAACCAACACTGATATAAACACCCCTAAGCTGTAACCCCAAGTGCCACCACCAGACACTTCTGGTGCACTTCCAGAGATGGTGATTCCACCACCTTCCAGGGCAACTTATTCCGGTGCCTGACCATTTTTGCAGAGACCTTTTTTTTCTAATATCTAATCTGAACATCTCCTGGTTCAATTTAAGGCCATTTCCTCTCATGCTTTTGCCTGAGACATGGCAGAAAAAGCTGATCCCCACCTGAATACAGCCTCCTTTCAGACAGTTGTAGAAAGCAATGAGGTGTCCCCTGAGCTTCCTCTTCTCTGGACTAAACATCCCCAGCTCCCTCAGCTACTCCTCATAAAACATGTTTTACTCCTCATAAAACACCGTTCTCTGGACATGCTCCAGCACTTCAATGTCCTTCTTGTAGTGGGGGGCCCAGAAGTGGACACTGTACTCAAGGTGTGGCCTCACCTGGCCTGAATCACTGGTCCTGCTGGCCACATTATTCTTGATAAAGACCAAAATGCCTTTGGCCTTCCTGGTTTGTGTTCACCTGCTGTTGACCAACATCACCAAGTCCTTTTCTACTGTGCAGCTCTCAAGCACTCTGCCCCAGCCTGCAGTGCTGCACGGGATTTTTGCGCCCAAGTGAAGGACCTGGCACTTAGTCTTGTTGAACCTCATACAACTGGCCTCGGCACATCATTCTAGCCTGTCCAGACCCCTCTGTAGGACCTTCCTATCCTCCAGCACTTCCTATCCTTCCAACACTCCTGCCAGCTTGGCATCATCTGCAAACTGACTGAGGGTGCCCTCAATCCCCTTGTCCAGATCATCAATAAAGTTGTTAAACAGGACTGGCCCCAACACTGACCCCTGGGGACCACCAAAAGCGATGGTTCACCAGCTGGATGTGACTTCATTCACCACCACTCTCTGGGACCAACCTTCCAGCCAGGTTTTAACCCAGCAATGAGTGTACATGGCCGTGAGCAGCCAGTTTCTGCAGGAGAATCCTATCGGAGATGGCATCAAACACTTTACTGAAGTCTAGATAGATGACATCCACAGCTTTTTCCTCATCTGCTAAGCAGGTCACCTTGTCATAGAAGGAGACGAGGCAGGTCAAACAGGACCTGCCTTTCAAAAATTCATGTTGCCTGGCTAAGCAGCCCAAAGCCTGCTAGATGTCCAAGGTCACAGTTCTCCTGGTGCCACCTCTTGTTTCACTTACTTTCACAATTGAAAACTTTATCATTCTGTGTTCACTGTGCCCAAGGTGGCCATCATCCACCACATCACCCACTAGCCTTTCTCTGTTCACAAACAATACCCCAGGTATTTCATACATTTCTTCTCCTATCTTGTCTTCCTATCTTCTCTATACTTAGGCTTGTTCTAAAATTATCCAGTTGTTTGAGGGGTTTGGTTTTCTTGATGGTTGATTTGTTTGGGGGGTTTTAGTTATTATTTTTAAAATAGGAAATTAAATGGAAATTTAATGAGTTTGTAATAATATTTTAGAGTAATGAGTAATGAGTTTGTGATAATATTTTAGTTCCCTTTTGAATGTGGAATGGTGTTTTTTGAGCTGATATATTCTCTCAGAAAGGGCTAATATAAATAATAAAGGTTTTAATCAGCATTTTTTTGTAAAAAATTGTTGTACAGTATCTAAATATGTGTGTTCCACCTTATACTCACAATTATTCTATCCTGAGCTATGGCATCTTGAACAGAAATGCTCCTGTTCAGTACTGGGATACAAAAAGACAAGGGAACCTCAGGAAAGGATGCTTGATTCTAATACAGATAGCAATACCCCTGCTAAATTAGTGCTGACTTTACAATGCCTCACACGCTGTAATGAAGGCTGTGATGCTGACATAGCAAAACTGAAATACCAAAACTCTCTTCTGCTCATTTTGCTATGGTTTACAAGTTTCTTCACAGATTTATCTTTTAAATGTACAAAACAATTTGATTGCTATGGTCTTGCCAGATTTCAGGCACAGTTATCTGTTTTCTGTCTATCCAAACCTTCTCTCCTCATTTAGACAATTATTCTCTTTTATTTAAATCCTCAGCTGTCACTATTGCTTGATAAAGTGTCATAAACTCCTAAACACACTCATTTGCACCTTGAGGAATTAAATTAACCCTCTTGGTCACTTTATTTCATTTGCATTGTTTAGCCTGAGCCAAGCAAATACCTCAGTGTGAATTTCTTGGAAGGTATCACCCGACTCCTCTTCAGTCTGGTTTCCTGTCCACTCAACATTGCATACTTTCAAGAAGGCTAAAGCACTTTTTAATCAAGTCATTGCTGCTCTATCTCTGAGGTTAATATAGTCTATTTAAAGAGTGTATTTAATTGTTCTACATCTCATCCATACACATTTTTCCAAAACATGTGTCTGGACTTTTAAAATTCTAAGTTCTACCAGTGTACTCTCCTATTCCTGCAACCTTTCTTAAAATACTAGCAATACCAGTAATGATCTGCCACAGTCATTAGCATCCATTAATAAATCTTCCTTTTGCATTTCATATTGACTCAGTCTGGTCGCCACTGTGAAAACACTGCTGTCTTTTTGGTCAATGTAACAAACATTTTTTTAGTGCTTGTGAAGCCTCACACACCCATGAACTCGTCCATGAACACACACACACATCATATCATAGTGACTTGGTTTGTTTTGATTTGCTTGCCTTAAACTCTGAGTATTGTACCAGGCCTCTTTACCAGTAGTATTATAGGTTTATTATAGGTTTCCTACCACCTTTTACAATCAGAACATTTTCAAGCTTCATAAAATTTAGTTTTAATTCAGTCACTTCCTTTTCTCAGTAAATTATTCATCATTTGTGAAGATGAACTCTTGGTGTACCAGTAATATTCCTTGAGTCATTTCTCTTAAAATATGAGTGTCTTAGCAGGCTTCTACTTCACCAGCCAAATTTGCTGTTCTGTAAGGCACAGGTTTTCCCACATTTACATTTTTTTTTTTTATTATTTTGGTCTGGTAATATTTTTCCCTTCTTAACAGTATAAATCACACAATTAAATTTGTATCTTGGATGTCGAACGCCTTCAATAGCTGTCTAGTCAACATTCTTTGACAAAATTAAGCAAGAAATTGGAAGTTATCAAAGACTCCAAACAAAGTGCTGTCAGTATTAGGATTACTGTATGGTGATCTGTCTTTCAGTCAAGTCCCCTTAGTTGAGAATACATGGTGAAATGTTTCAAACTTCTCTTTTTGATTTCTGCTGTTCCAGACAGCTCCTAGAGACTCTGTTCACTGCTCTGTTCTTCCCCTCAGAGGATTGCCACTGATCCATTTTATGCCAGATATCACATGGGTTTCAAATGTTGTCAAAGGCTTACAAAATCTGTAAAATGCCTGCTTCACAATGGATGGAGTTACATGGAGCTTAGCCATTAAACAGTCACTAGTACAAAAAACAATGAGACTTGTTCACTTCTGACTAATGACTGAATTGCTCACTTTTGCTGTGAGATGTTCCACAGCATGATCTGCCTCTCTTTTAATTGATATTTTTCTGTAGTTTCAAAATATATTCTTTCACTGAACCCCTGTTAGTAATGTAATGCAGCTGCATTCAGTTGTCACTTTCCCTTTTATGTGTTCTGTATAATACAGCATATTTGTAGTGCCAGAAAGAAATTACTTTTTGCTGTTTACTTGGACTGGTGGAACATGTCCCTGACCATGGCAGGTGGGGTTGGACTAGATTAACTTTAAGCTCCCTTCCAACCAAAACCACTCTATGATTTATGTCTTAATGGCTCCACATCACAGAGTTGAACATTTTCTCACTTTACATAACAGAAAAATCTACCTAGAAAATAGTAGAACCTAACATTACTATGGTCATAATAACTAAAGCATGTGAAATATGTACTAATATTTACTTTAAAATCTGCTTCCCAATCTATGTTCATGAGAGTCCATATACCTCCAGCTTTAGTTTTCATGCCTGGAAAAATACTAGTTTATTAACATATAATTTCTTTATGGAAAAAATATGTAGGCTCATTTACAGTGTACTACACTAGTTTCTTTTTTGATACTGAAATACTGATAGTTACCTACTTGAAGCTAAAGAATAACAATTTTCTCTCTATATTTTACACACCATTTTGTATTTATATGTATTATACTATAATATGTTTCCTTAATGCTCCAAGAAATCTTTTGTTTGTCCAAGAATATAAGAAAGTAACTCCTCTTAATGTACCTTTGGATAATGCTGGCAGACACTGGCCCATCATGTGAGAGAAGCGCCTATTCAAGAGTACATTACAATTATTAACCACAAGATGGCTCAATAGGAGAGGGAAATGAAGCTTTTTTTGCATCAGAAAAAAACACAATTTCTGCATTTTAAAACTGAACTGGAATATTGGCTCCTCAAGAACTAGGTTTAAATGCATCCTGTTCGATCCATTCTTAAAACACAGAAACACTGTATTGCTACCCCAATTTAGGTAAAAGGCAATCATGACTTTTAGTTTCCTTCACTATACAGTTAAAAAATATAGGGGTTTTTTTCAGATCTGGGGTAAAACAGAGTAAGAATGATGGAAGGATTCAAGCTTCTAAAAGCAAAACTTGCAGAGAATGAATAAGTCCTTAGTTATCCTTAAGGAAATGTTTTTAATTATGCTATGTGAATCAGGCTTATACTCTTAATGTGGCATAAATTGCTACTACGTAGAGTTCTGATCATTAAGTTGCCAACATTAAGACATAAACAATGCTTATCCCCCTCTCTCTTTTTTCTTTACTACAACTACTTTGCCAGTTATTAATGGTTTTACTGCAGATGCAGTTGCACATAGAATCATTTAACACCAATATAGAATACAAGAATCCCTTCTTCACTTATAGAATGGATGCTTAGAAACTCTTGTTTTGGTTGAAAAGGGATTTCTTCAAACTCCTGAGTATTGCTGGTAATATTTCTGCATATTTCTTAATGACTGAAGAAAAAGCATCATAAAGGAAATAGAGTCACCTCTCTTGAAGTACCACATTTTTCTAAAACTGAGACGTCCACAAGAATCAGCTTCTGCATTGTACTCTATTAACATTTATTGGGAGCACCAGTATTTTCCTCTTAAGAATATCTAGGTTGATTCAATGTCCAGATATTTTTGATAACCTGGGAGATGCATATTCCTGCATGCCTACTCCCATATTGCCAGGTCATAAGACTATCAACACATGGCCACACTTATTTGAATCCTGCCCTTTGCCCACAAGATGATGGAAAGCACATTGCCAGACAGCATGCCCCAAAGTTGATTTCATGTTAATCCATTGTTCCTGTGCAAACACTGCAGGCACTCTGGAGAACCTCCTCTTGATCCACATTCAACTCTTTCTAGCAGTTAGCCGTCCACAACCTCTGTGAGAATGTGGATCACATGAAAGAATGGTTCTTGAAGCAAGAATAATTTCTGGTCCTTGGTTATTGAAGACTGTGACTATATATGTAGGAGTGAACTCAGTATGTTAGAAGGAATATGCTCTAAATGTTAATGCCTTTTCTAGTAGTGAAGTAGTCTTTTCTAGTAGTGAAGTAGTAACTGCAATGAAAAAGTGAAAAATCATAGCTTCCCAAGGATAAAAGAAAAAGGAGCGAGAATGAAGGAGTGATGTCATACTCTCCTCCTTCTTTTAAGGTTTGTCTGCTTTCCCCCTGTCACTCTTACATCAAAGTCCTTTCAAGGCAAGTGTGAATACTTTCATCATGTCTTTTCAGAATTTCAAATCTCTTTTTAACCTTTTCTCTATACTAGCTGCACAGCCTTCTGGAAACAGCCCTTCTCCTGCAACGTGCATACTGTTCTTGCACCTTGGTGCTGGTAGTCAACCTTGGAGAAGGCAGGGAATGTGATTCCATGCTCAGCCCATGAGGAAGGAGAGAAGAAAGTGAGAAGAATGTATTTGCTTGTTGCTCACTGAAGAGCTCCCAGGGAGTAGGAGAAAGGGAAGGAAGCTTCATGGGGACTGCATGAGCAGCAGCTCCAGCTCAAGAGGGGGAAAATCAATACAGGTTATGGAAGCAGCAGGCAGAGGTAGAGTTGGCTGATTAGACCCTAGAGTTAGGGAAATCAAGCCTTTCATCATCTGGTTATTTCTTCCTCCCACATCTGGCTCACCAACTGCTGCTTGTGAGCACATTTTTGCAACACTAAAGAGGCAGAAGTTCTCCAGAAACTCCCTTTATAGAAGATCCCACCACCTCCACAGACCATTCTGTGCCTCTGTCAGTCTGCTTTCCAGACACTCAAATTCCTGTCAGCCAGCAAGGTGCTCAATGTTATTCTACCAGGTCCACAAACAGCTCCACTCTTTCTCTTTTGGTTGTTTTTTTTTACAGGACCATCTGACCAGACACTGAGCAGAACAATTGTCTGACCAAGTCCTGCACCTGATCAACTTTATTTTTCAGTGTGATTGTCCTCATCACTCTATGTCTGACATTTGTGATGCTTCCAGCCAGACTAGTTGGAGAGTAGGACAAGATTTGTGGACCAGCTACTGGAGACACCTTTTTTGGTGTGCATGTAAGACACCAACAGACTTCAAGCTGAACTATCTGGAGTTTTAGGCTTAGGACTGGACACATTTGAGACAGCTATCAGAGAGACTCAAATAAAATCTCCTACTGAGCTCTGAATCTCATCAGCCTGCAAGGCAGGGCAGAATCAAGCCATCTGTACTGTTCATTCTTACATGAGTATATATATATATATATATCTGTGTATATGTGATGTTTGCACGGGCACTGTAGTCCTGTCTGTGTTTGTCTCTAAATGGTGGATCATGTTTGTGCATGGGAGGCTGTGTACAGCTGAGGACACTGAAAGAGCAGTGCTGGCACAGGCCATTGTGGGAATGGGTGTAACATGAGGCTTTGCAGGTGTCTTCTGCAGAGACAGGGCTGCATACTCCTCTGGTTTCTCATGTTTTCCATCCCTGGCAAGTCAGCTCAGGAGTGTGAATGAGAGCTGTGCTTCCAGCCAAAGACCTCTCAAGTGCTCTTCAAGGAACAAGTGCATGCCTCCAAAGCATGATTTCAAGGATGCTGCCATCATTGTACTGAGTTCTGTGCTGTGTACCTGGAAACAGTCATCTTTCACACACAGAGGTTAACAGATTTGGATACTGCCAAAGGCTTCTTTTCTTAGAATTTTCTGAGCAATGAAGTGTATAGTGCCAACATGGCAGAAACATATGGGGGAAAAAAATTAATCATTTTAAATGTTATTGAAAGTTCATCTGAACACTAAGAGGTTTAGTGAGATCAGGGAAGAGACAGAAAAATAAACAAGTTCAGACAACAGCAGAAATAGTCCTGAAAAAGGGTGAGACATGAATGAGAGGAGCAAGAGTCAGAAGAATGAGATTAAACCTGGCAGTAGAGGAAACCAAAAAGACTTTCACAGTGTCTGTTCCTCCATATTGTTTTAGAAACATCCCAGGTTGTTGTGAGACCTCTAGATCAATCAGGAGCTGTCTGCTGCACACTTCAGAGGGTCTTGGGGGAGTATGAGTCACACTGTCCCAGAGTCTTTTGGAACATAATGCCAAATTCAGTTTCCCATGGAGAGAATCTAGTTCTTCTGCATTAAAACCAGCCTGAGGACTCAGCCCCATCCCCAGTAAAAATAGGGTGTCAGGGCTTCAAAACCAAGCTGCTGCTCTGAGCAAAGTTGCTAATGTAGGCACAACCTAATGCAGTTTATTCTTTCCCTCTAAAAGCAGTGGGGCCAGTGTCTGTCAACCTTAAGAAATCAACAAATCAACTGATTAAAAAAAATATTTAAAAAAGGTGCAAGGGCAAGAAGCTGCATATATATTCCTTCTGTAGTGATGACTCACATCAGCGCCCCGAGTGAGTGGTGCGTGGGCACTACCATTCTGCCACAGGAAGCAGAGATATTCAGGAGACAGACTTTCTCAATTAATTTTGAGCCTCCTTACTTTTGTCATCTGAGAATGGCTCCATACATATTTCATGAGCTTGGATATTATCTTCTGTAGCTAAGTAAAAATAACTTGCAACTCCAACAGGACAATGAAAAAGAAAAAGTGAAATCAATCCCTTTTAAATGTATTTTCTTGCAGTCATTACTTGAATATTGATTTTTAGTGAGATCTTCCAGAACAGTACATTTTGACCTGCATATCCTCAGCTGCTATGACTGAGGCACAGTGTGTTTAAAACCCAGATTTATCTAATTAAATGTGGTGTATATGGTTTATAGGATGTGATCTCTTGCAAGAGGTCTCATTGAAAGAGGTCATATGTTCAGAAACAAATGAGAGGAGCTTTTTGTAGATAATAGACATTGCAACTTAATAACTCAATAATATTAATTATTTGAATCTATATAAAATATTTAGCATAAAGTTATTTGATATTTCAAACAGTTTCAGAAGGTCTTTAAAGAATCATAATATTCTAATCTGAATGCTCATAAATAGTTTTCAACTTTGAACTATGATTATTACCGAAATAAATGCTCTGGTTTTAGTGTTTAATGAAAAATTTTAAAACTTGTTTCCTTCAATTATACAAAAGTCCTCCCTTTTCATGCCTCAAAGCATAAAACCCCATCTTTCAGATGCCATTGGAGAAATCTATATGTATTACTCAAAATATCTTATGATTCAGTCATCCATTGTTTTTAAATGCGTGTTTGTACCTGGAAACCATTGTCTTTAACAAAGAAAAATAAACATTTTAAAAATAAATAAATTAATCAATTAAGTAATCAAGCAGAAAGCCTGAAAAATCACAATGGGGGATAGGTGTAAGTTTGATTACACTGTGCAAAAGGAGAAATAAAAACATTTTTTAGTAAGATGGCAAAATCAATATGGCAAGATCCAATACAATCCAAAAAGGCAAGATCCAATATGGCAAGATCCAATACAATCCAAAAAGCATTGCAAGCATAGCTAGGGTCATGATTTTGATTAGTTGATTAGTGTCTTATGTCAAATTTAGAGTTCTGCTCATGGAAACACCATAGCTATTTTGATTTTCATGTGCTCAAAGAAGCAGGACTTCATAGGTCATTATGTCCTTGAAATTAATCAATTAAGCAAAGGCAACAAAGCTACTGCAATGGCTAGAAGAAATGCCTTAATAAGAGTGTCTGAGAACTTTGGGTTTGCCCAATTTGGGGAAAAGAAGGCTGAGTGGGACCTCATTGCTCTCTGCAGCTTTCTGAGGAGGGGATGTGGAGTTGCTAATCTCTTCTCCCTGGGATCCAGTGACAGGACACATGGGAATCATTCGAAGGTGCTCCAGAGGAGGTTTCAACTGGATGTTAGGAAACATTCCTTCGTCAAGAGGGTGGTCAAATGCTGGAACAGGCTTCCTAGGGAGGTGGTCAATGCCCCAAGCCTGTCAAGTGTTTCAGACATGTATGGACAATGACCTTAATCACATGCTTTAACTTTTGGTTAGCCCTTTTGGAAGGTGGACTAGATGATTAACTCAGGTTCCTTCCAATTGAAATATTTTATCATATTCTATTCTATTCTTCTCTAATCTACAGAACATCCTTTTAAACACAACCAAGCAAGAACTACTCAATTTTATGAGTTTCTTCTGCTTGTGAGAATAATCAGAATAACCTACCAAAAAAATGGAACTTGAGTATTGATCAGGCCAGAAGAGATAAAACACTTAGAAGTGTTTTATCATGTGAAACACACAGAGGGAAACACATAGAATATACATACTTAATTTTGCTGTCTTCTCTTTATTAGATTTCTCTGCTGAAGCAGCACACTGTTCATTCATATTCAGCTTGTTGTTCTTCAGGACCCCCCAATCCCTTTCCACAAAGCTGCTGCCTGCTAGGGTAGGTCCCAGTCTGTGCTGCCCTCCTGGATTATGCAAGGCCTTATATTTGTCTTTGTTGAACTCCATAGGGTTCTTGTTATCCCACCCTTTCAGCCTGTCTAGCCCATCCTGAAGTGTAGCTCTCCCTTCCTAAGTGTCTACTTCATCGATGTCATCAGTAAACTTCTTCTGGATACACTTGGTCCCATCATCTAGACCGTTTATGAAGATATTAAACAGTGTTGAGCCCAATATTAGTCCTGGGAAGCCCACTTGTGACAGGTTGCCAGTTTTAAAAGGCACAGTTTGCCACCACTCCCTAGATATTGCTGTCAGCCCGTTCTCCACACACCACATGAACCACTTCTCTAAACAGTGACACATCAATTTCTCTAGGAGTAGGCTGTGGAAAACCACATCAAAATCTTTGGAGAAGTCCAGGTAGACCATGTCCACTCCTGGCCCCACATAAACTAAGCAGGTTGCTTTGCCACAGAAGGTGATCAACTTTGTCAAGCACAGTTTATGAATCTGTGCTGGCTTTTCCTAACCACATGCTTAGTTTGATTTGTGATAGCACCCATGAGGATTGATTTCATAGCTTTCCCAGGAACTGAATTAAGTCTGATGGGCCTAAAATATGCTGGATGCTCATTTAGGCCTTTCTTGTAGATGGGGGTGATATTATCCTTCTTCCACTTTTCTGGGACATCCCCCAGAATCCATGGCTTCTCAAAGATTATGGAGAGCAGCTCTCAACAATAGCAGCCATTTCTTGTATCACCCTTGGGTGGATATTATCGGAGCCCATCTGTTTGCAGGCTTCAAGCTCCTGTAATTATTCACACAGCTCCTGTAATTATTCACACTCCTCTTTCAGTGATGGTGGGTCTGTGTTTCCATCAACCTGGATTTCTGTTCCCAAGGCCAGGGGCACAACCGTGCTGGTGAAGACAGAGGTGAAAAAAGTAGTGAGAACCTCTGCCTTCTCAGTGTTGTTGATGACTACTTCATCTTTCCTATTAACTGTGGACCAATATTTTCCTTCTGTTGCTGCTTGTTTATGTACCTGAAGATCCCTTTCTTGTAGCTTTTGTCATCTCTGGTCAAATTCAACATGAGCTCAGCTTTTACTTTTCTAACCATATCTCTACATGCCCTGGCAATGCCCTTGGAGTTCTCAATGGTTAATTGTCCACATTTCCATCTCTGGTGCACCTCTCTTTTAGCTTTGAGCAGGCTCAGAAGCTCAGAAGGGGTTACTTGCTCTGGCTACTTCCCCTGCCTCTAAAGGGGATGAACAGTTTTTGTGTTTCCAGGAGTTTATTCTTGAAAAACTCCCAGTACTCACTGGCTCTTTTATTCTCCATGGAATCTTCCCATGGAATCCCTCCCAGAGCTGAAGTTTGTTCTTCTAAAATCTAAAACCTTTGTCTTAGTACTATCCTTCAGCAGGATCCCAAATTCCACTACATTTTTGTCACTGAATGCAAGGCTATCAAGCTACTAAAAGCTTTAAATATTCAAGAATGTTAAATTCTCTGCTTCTTTTGGATTCTGTATTTGTTTTTATTTATGGAGGTTGCAAATCTAGGGGCTGTTGGGCCTGAAGAATAGAAAACTCATATCCATATGATCAGTGGATATAAATATTTAATGGGAGGGAATGAAGGAGTGAGGGTCTTCTTAGTGCTGTCCAGTGACAGCAAAAGAGGCAACTGGAACAAATTAAAACACATGAAAATCCATCTGAACGCAACAAAACACTACTTTATTATGAGTCTGGTCAAACCTGGGAACAGGTTACCTGATTGGACATGATGTTTGGTGGTCTGGTCTAGCTGGCTCTGATTGAGCAGGAGTGTTGGGCTAGATGTTTTTAGAAGGTCCTTCCAGATACAGAGGACTCTCTAATGCTGTGATTCTGAGATGTATTTCCTTCCTTCTTTGAGAATTTGCTAGCACACTATTTGAAAGAATTTCTCTAGTGTGCTGGTTTTGTCTGGGATAGAGTTAATTTTCTTCACAGTGGCTAGTATAGGGTGGCATTTTGGAAAGTTTTATCTAGGAAGTTTTAAAGGAAAATTTTCAAAATTTTCCTTAAGAACAGGTCAGCCAATAATAAGCACTTTAAACAGATCAAAATCAATGTATAAACAACTAAACAATTATGAACTGGTCGTTAATGAAAATATATTCAGTATTATTTATAGATTTATAATGATCAAAAGATGATTATTCATTCCTTCTGTAATTCAACTAGTTGTCAGTTCTAGAGAAAAAGATTAGTTTATTTTGTATAGGAAAGCCAAAATTTCTTAGTCAGAAGAAAATTTGGTATTTGTCAGGGTCTACTTTGTACCATATTTACCCTCAATTTTCTGGTGTTTGAATGGATAGTAATTGTAAATGTTCAGAACCACATTTAAATAGAAAATGTAATGCCTCACAGATGTTTAGGTGTTGGTGTTTTTCTCTTTTAGTTTGAGACTGGTTTTTTTCCTTTTTTTCTTTGGCTAAATACTCCAGTTATTCAGTTTTATTCCTAATTTCCTGACTTGGCATAACTCCTATGCATGGTGTACTGACTATATTGTTTGGTTAAAATTTACTTGTAAAATGTAGAGTTAAATGGATTCCAAAGGATGTAAGCAACAGCTTTTCTGTGATTCCACAGAAACTAATTTTGTTAGTTACTACTTACTATAATGCCAGCAACATGATTAGTATATTCCCAATTGTAATATTTTTATCAGCTAGAAGTGAATCGTATATGTTCCAGCCTCGTTTAACACAGTTACTGATTTTCAAGGACTCTGAGCTAATCTCTAACTCATTAAAATATTGCAAAGCATGAGGAATAAATGAAATTCATTTGAAGTATTCATCCATGAATTCTTAATTGCTTTAGCTTGACTAAAGCCTGGCTGGTGTCTAAATGAGTTTAAGAACAGGCTTTTAACAAGATCTATCAGCCGGAGTTAATTTTTGGCTCTCTTCATGCAACAGGTCTGGAAATTTTGCTGGGAGATATTTGACTCCCTGCTCAAGAACTGATCAGCTGGGTCATGAACGAGGTTGATGTTACCACAAATAGTAGAAAAAGAATAAGCATCATATGAGCAACAGAAGCATACAGCCAAGCAGAGTCTTTCAAAAGCAGAGCCTGTTAAATTGAGAAGGTAATTTCTGATGAAAGCTGAAAGGTGCATAGCAGTAGATAAATGAAAAAAGGTCCCATGGTGTGGAAAGTTTTTGTTTATGACTTTTGGATAGTAAAATGCAGATGGTAAAATGCAGATTTCTCTTGGCAGATGGAGAGCTTCTAACACAATGCATTACAAATATGCAGAAGAAAGAAGGATTTTTGGTATCCAGTATTCTACCTTGGCATTCTCTGTTTTTCATAGAATCTGTGCTTGATTACAATTCAGAGCAGAAAGCTAAAATAAAATTAACACAGAAAATTGTGAACTAGGTGTGAACAGCAGGTTTCTGGCTCCTTGAGATTGTGAGGGGGAAGAAAAGGTTAGAATTGGCCATAAATTAAATTATTGTTATAATGTGAAACCAAAAATTATCTTTGCATCCACTATACCTCTTCTCCTTGCTTCTCTTAGCTTCTATTGCTGAGCATGATGTCATATGGTATGGAGTATCCCTTTCATCAGTTTGGGTCAGCTGTCCTACTATGTGCCCTCCTAACCTCTTGTTCACCCAAAGCCTACTGGCCTTTGTGGAGGAGTATGCCAGCACTGCTCAGCAGCAGCCAAAACACTGGTGTGTTATCAAACTTCCTTCCAATTGCAATTACAAAGCACAACACTATGGGAGCTGTTATGGGGAAAACTAACTCCATCCTAGTCAGACCCAATACACTCACATTGCTTTATTCATTCCTGCAAATGCTTTTTTTTTTTTTTTAACTGCATTTTTTCTCTTTTTATTTTCCTTATATCCTATTATGCTATTGTGGATTTAGAAAATAAGAAAAATCAACACTCGCTGAAAGAGTTGAAATGTATGTCTATTTCCCTTGTTGAGGAACTCTTCCCTTAGGAAACAGGAGAGGGTTTTTTTTCAGAGATCAGTTTTGTACTCAACCATTACATGTCAAAGACAAAATTGCAGGGTATTGGGAAAGGTGACAGGAGAACAAATAGATCTGCAGTCTGCATACAAGATGTTCTGGAATCCTCTAGGGCCTCTGAAATCATGTAAAATGACTGGCTAAGAGCTGAATGTACTCATTTTTGAAACGAGGACTCTTCTGATATTGTTTCCAGCTTATTACATGTGAGAATTCTGGTAGGAGTTGCCATGTTTAATTGTTGCTGTTGCTATTGTTTTCTCTTTATTAGCATGCCCATCTTAATTTCTGGTTACTGAAAGCAACTGTCTGCACATTGTATTTTGATCCTAGTAGAATATTCTTTACCAGCATCTGTCATCAGCTCTGAAACAAGCAATCCCTGAAATATGCTTTAGCACATTTTCAGTTGAATTTCTGCTGTGAATAATGAATGAATAGTATTCAGGCTGAAATAGAATGAATATTATACAGACTGAAATATGAGCTAAACATATTTTAAGCCATGATCATGAGGCCTCTTGCACTCAGTGCCCTGTGCAAATGTAAAATCATTTTCCTTTGAAATCCTAGTACTTATGTTTGGTTGGTTGTTTAGTAGAGATAAGTACTGCACTAAATTTTTGGTCACTCAGACAACCATCAGTGCAGTCAATGGGTCAGGCAGAGCAGACAGCACCTAAGATTACTCGGTCTTTGCTCACTGTTGAGTTCACTCTGAGCAAGAAGGCAACAGAAAAGAAAGAAAACCAAAAAATTTGACAGACACAGCAATTCAAGATATTCTGGTATGGGTATCTTTACTTTATCTCCATGAACACTCAGAGACTGCACCAAAGTCTTTCATACTTTGTCTTTCTCACTTCCTCAAAAAGTGCTGACAATAAACTCCTAATGTATTATGACAAACTAACTATGAATCAAGTTGAGCTAATTTCTTCCTTTTATTACACACATGGCTCTTTCACTGTAGCTTTTTGAGCTACTCCTTTGAATAATGGAAGAATACCAAGAAAAAATCAAATTAGATAGACTTAAAAGCAATAAATAGCTACCTTTCCATCAGGTTTTATAAAAAATTGGTTTCAGACAGCATGGGACATCCTTTGCAATTTTTAAATTTTATTCATTCCCTCTTTCAGGTTTTTCTTAGGAAGACAAGAATATTTTTTTTCACTTGACCATTAATTTAGAAAAATATTGATTTAATAAAATTATAATAAAGTGATAAAGGTAGGAAAAATTTCATTTTTTCTTTAAAAATATTTTGTCACTGTCTGTTTACTATTCTATTTACAAGAAATCATTTCCCTGATGAAAAGAGGATTTCTAGAATTTTCTATGTTTTTGTTCAAGCATTGATATCACAACTGTTTCCTACTCCTTAAACTTGTATTTAGCATAGTATACCAGTTACTTAAAAGGCAACATGGATAATAGGGCTCAAAGAAATAGTAGCAAGGAGTGAATTTTAGAGTAAAATTTTTCCTTTCAGAGTTTTGTTAAGATTCACATTTTCCCCAAAATAACTGAAAAATTAAATGGTAGAAAAAAAGAAATAGTCTTAAAATTTTAGTGGAAAGACTAATTATTTTCTTCAAGATCCTGTTATCCTCATATGACCAATACTATTTCCTGAAAATCCAATAGGAAACATTAAAATTCAACAAAAAACTAAATTAGTGTGTATTCATTTTCATGTTTTCCTTCGCCTTTCAGTTTGCTTGTGATATTTGCAAGAGAAATTACTTCCTCAAGGTAAAAATCTGGTGTTCCTGAACTTGATAAGTTTTTTTTTTAATTATAAGATTTGCTGTATCTTCTAGCTGTACACTTCATCTAAATAATTATTATTAAATTCTTACTACTACTAAATATACAGAATCCCTAATGTTTTAAAAAATCTATTGTGATAAAATAGTTGTAGACTAAAAGTAAGTAAGTATTGAGTGATGGAAATGACTAGCAAACTCATTAGAAGATAATAGATATAAGGGAGATGTTAAGACTATAGAAGCTCTGTGGTATTGATTGGGAGATCAGCAATGTTTCTTTTTTCTTTTTCTTTTAAAATATGAGTGAATTCTGGGATTTCCTCTGTGTCTTTACACACTTATGGTCTAATTGCTATGGTAGTTTCATAGGGTCTTTTACTACTTGATTTATTTCTATTCTGAAGAGGCAGAACCAGCATCAGTGAAATGGAATTTGCACAGGAGGAGCAGAAAATTGCCTGAAACACTGCCAGCTCCAGCTGTGAGGAAATGCATCTACTTGGCTAAGTAGAGTCAGATCAGTATTTAGATATAAATTCTTTAAAGAACACAACTTGGAAATTTGTATGGGTTAAGCACCAACTGAGCTTTACAGTGATGAATATGTGGTGTTCTCACCTTGGAAATGGCTAAATTTTTTTGAAAGATAGCAAATTAAAAAATATAAAATGTCTCAGTCTCTATCTGACCTGTTTTATGCATTTTGGACTTTTCCATCTACACCTGACACAACAGACTTGGTTTTGGTTGCCTCCTTATTTTTAGAAAGCAGCTCTGATGACATCTGATTCATTTTTTTAAATCTCTGAACAGAAGAAATATCCACAAACTGGTAGTAATTCTAAGCAAATAACAGGGAAATGAAATGATTTGTACTGTAAATTGATGGTTCATAACACTTAAGGCATACGTAAGCTAAATGTTGCTTCAACTTATATAGCTCACTATGGTCTTCTGAAGAATAGGAGTGTTTGATATTTGCAGACATTTCATTTATTAAATATTCCTACAACTTATATATATAGCTCACTATGGTCTTCTGAAGAATAGGAGTGTTTGATATTGCAGTCATTTCATTTATCAAACAGTTTACATGACCAATGTGATCAGTAGAGGAAGGAAAATTCTCTTTAAAAGATTGTTGGAAGGCAGAATTTTTAGTAAAAATTAACTCTGGAATTGAAGAACTTTTAATAAAATTTTTTCTCTGTACAGATTGTTGATCTAATTAATACTGATATATTAGACAGAGCAGCTTCTTGAACACATTTTCTATCTGCATGTGGAGCACAATTAATCTAGCTCAGGAGCTTAAATCAGTGTAGAAAATCTATGCAAAATACTTTCTAGTCTGGCACCCAGTAAAGCCATACTTGGTAAGAAAATAGAAATAAATATTTATAGCAATATGAAGTAAAGAACAGATAACTTCTAACAGAATCTAACAGAATGGCATGAATGATTGCCTTACTAGAGAGGACACTCAGATGCAATGATGGCTTCATTCTGGTTTTGGAAGAGGAAAGTCCATGTGCAGCAGAGAATTGGTGTGAAGGGAAGAACCCAGAAAGTGATGCTGGCACACAAAATGAGGGTTTCTGACTCATGTCTGCCCAAAACTAACTTTAAATATGGCAGGGAAAACAAATACAGAAGCAACTAGAAAACACGTATATTCTAAATAGCAACTGACAACACTAAAATGAAAAGGCAGATCAAGGGATTTAAATGGAATAAATGGGAAACCATTAAAAATGGAAGGAACATGTACTCAAAGTCTTAATAGTCAAAAAGTTTAATTTAGTTGAACAATTTTATATTATTTTCCATAAATTAAATTATACGTTTTGGGATTTATTTAGCACATGTTACAAGGGTAGGTAAGGACAGATGATGTATGAAATTTTCATGTCCCTGAATTCCAAGCCAAATACCATGCTCCCTATCCTGTGGCTGAAACTAAAATATGCTGCTTTCAAGGCTTTCTGATACTGCTCATGGTCTTCATTTCACTTCCCACTACAATTACTTCACTTTTTTAAAATAGATTTTTTAAAAGAGAAGGAGAAATACATATCTTTTGTGAGTAGACTGAGCTGTTAGACCTTTTCGTAGCAAACTTCCATGTTCAAACCTCTCATAACATTTAGCTGAAAGGAAAATCCCATTTCCCCCAAGAAAAAGATAAAATGTGAAATCATTATATCTTGTAAAGTCAGCAATTCTCTTCATGCTGAAGTAGGAAGATTCACATTTACAAAAAACCATATAGGAAAAGATGAAGAATGTAGGAGCTAAGATTTATTCAGGATTGAACAATGGTTGAGTATGAATTTTCACAATTTTTTTTGAAACACTTAATTTCTACCTTGCTCGCATTTTAGGAAATTAGTTCTGAAAACTCTCAACTAATCATATACTTATTTTCTTCATTGATATTTTTCTAAAGTTACACTTTGATTTAGCTTTACAACAGCTGAAGGCTGGTGGATAGCAACATTTTCTCTCTAAGTCACATTATTGATGCCATATTTCAGTAATAAGTGCAGGTATTTTTTCATACACAGTCTTTATTTCCATTCTATTTCAACGTTGCAGATACTGTTTTCTTCACATACATTCAAAACAGCATTTGACAAAGTAAAGAAGTCCACCTAAAGCATTGCAGTAATTTACTCTGAAGACACCACAATTCTCCAGGAAACAAAGATGATCAAGCTTTGATATGCAGACCAGATAGGTGAATCATTTATATTACATGATCCATGGTATCAGCTGGATATCATTGGATATTACTGGTATTACTTGGACTATTTTGAATATCAGCCAGATACACACACAGATGAAGGATAATAGCTTAGAATTTTAAGAGATGAGCTAAGCAGTTAAAGTGAAGTAGCCTTCTTATCCATCATTTCCCTTTGCAGTAATGCCTTTGTCTTCCCTCTGTTGAATCAGAGAACCAAACCAAATCCAAAATCAAAGAAAAATCCACCCTCTAAGATTCAAATAGTTTCTATTTTTGAATTGGCAATAAGACGTTTTAAACTCTGAAATGCTGAATCCTAAACAGCCATTTCTGGGACATGTTACATGATATTGCATGTCCGAAATGAAACCTTTGTTATGATGATCAGGTTGGTATTTATTTGCAGTGCTTCCCATGTCTGGAGACTGAAAACCACTCAGGATTATTTATACTGAATATTTTATTTTTCCCTGGCTAGAAATATGTTATTTCAAGTATACATCCCTTCAAAGCTGTCTGACTCTGTGAAGGGAATGCCAATTGATTTTCTATAGGAGCAGTGTCTCAGAAACAACGAAATAACTGATACATTTAAAGCTTCAGCACAAACACAAGAGGTTGTACGAACACAGAGATTGATCTATTCTATTTTGTTTCATTAAGCATATTCCTCTAGGTCCCTTCTAGGAAAAAATATGTTGATGTAAAGTGAATAAAATGAGGATTTTAGGCTTCACAGCCATAAATTTGGTCTATCTGAAGAGCAGTGTAATCAATTTTAAAACTTAAAGAAAAAAATACTCCCAAATTTCTTCAGTGTGCATTTATATAGCAGGAATGAATAAAAAAAAGATTTATTCTATGTCAATTCTTTGAGAAATTTAGAAGAAAAACAGCAGTGAGGAGCACCATCATTTTATATTCAGTAACAGATTATGGTTAGTGTTCTTAACCTGGGGGTCAGACTAACACGTTTTGTTGTTAACTAAAGTGAGCTACTAAGACTTTTAAGTAGCCAGTGAAAAAATGTTAGGGTTTTTTTTCTCACCAGTTGGCCCACAAGGAAAATGAGGTGTTTAGTCCTGTAAGCAGGCAAAGTGGATATATATTCTGACTTTTTCTCCAGACAAATACATTGTGTTTTCCTCCAGATGTGCTAAGAAATCATTCTATAGCTCCTTTTCCTGCTCAGCCTGCTGTGTACAGTACAGAGAATACATTGGTTTACATCTCTTAACTGTGTACAGTTTGGTACACAACTGTGTACATTGGTTTGCATCTTTCCCTCCTTTAATGCTGTTATTTAAGAAATGCTATGATTGTAGCACAATAGCCTCAAAATCTTCCCTAACAACTTTGTCACCAGATACTGTAAACAATCTATGAAAACAAAATTAACTTTACAGATTTGTTCAGTTTATATTCTCTGTAATTCAGTTGTAACTAAAACGCAAACTACTATATATTCAAATTCAGAATGCTATTACCAGAATCACTGACTTTATCATAGATTTACACTTTATCTGCTTCAATGCCATAAATTGAAAAGTAATATAAATTAAATTTTATTTCAAAATAAAATTACTACTAGACTTAACTGTAGCACCAGACAACACTGTAGCATCATTTTTCTATTTTACAGTCTTCCTTTCCAATGTCAAAAACTTTATTTCACATAGGAAAAAAAAAATCCCCTTCTGCCTCAGTCATTCATATTGAATTTGTAGGATAATTTGGTAGTTTGATAACCACAATCCATTTAATGTATATAAGCATGCTCCTCTTGTATATCACACCAGATTAACTACGCCTCTGCGAATAAAAATACAGATAAAAATGTGTAAATCCCCTCAGCTGCTGGCTTTTCCTGTGAGTCTTCAGGCAGTTCAATATTTTCTTGAATTCCATGGGAGTGTCTATGTTTATGTATAAGATCTCTTAAAAAACCCTGAGATTAATGCCAAAATAATGTAGTCAAATAATGTAGTACAAATTGGTGAAATTAATTTTCTGTGTGAGGTAGTGACAAAATCCACTACTATTTGGAAAGGTTCAACATGAATATACATGTTCCTTTAACCTAGAATGCTTTTGTTTCCTTGCATCGCTTGGAAAAGAAAAATATCCTTTTGTTGGGCACTTCTACCTGCACAGACACTTTCTACTAGCTTATGTCCTTGTTTCCCCCATATTCTCTCCTATGCAGGTGCAAAAATACTGTCCACATAATTTTTAATGACCCTAGATAAATTTTGTCTCAGAAGCTGTCAAACAACAGAAAGTTTATTTATGCATTTTCAGTAACAAACTATCTTCAGAAGTTTTTAATTCTGAATAGCTCAACCTGATTTAAATGCTATTTTAATCCAAACTATTTCCATAATCTCATTGGATCATAAATCAGATGTTTCTTGTTCATGTAACCAACTAATTACATGCAGACAACAAATATCCAAACTCAGATATAGTCAACACATACATGTAAAAAGTCAGTTCTTACCACTTTCCATCACTGTGATAAGGTTTGCATTTAATGTTGTGTACAAACTTAGAAGAATACATTCCAATATTAATATTTTTTAAATCTATTTATTTGCCAAAATTTTTTTAGAGTGAAAAATTATTAGTTGAGTGGGTCATTCTTTTTCCCAGCAGTCATCTGCAGATAAATGTACAAAGATGTTCTCTGTTATGAGATATACCCTGTGTTGATGGTCCATAATTCAAAGTTATTGAATCACGATGATTCAAATGACACAGTGCTGATACCAATAACAGCAGAATAAGATAAAAAATCCTTGTCAAAGGAAATAGATTTTTAATCTTGTTTTGGCCTGGTTCCATAAGGGAAATATATTTCTGCTATCATACTGTCTGTCAACAGGCCAGTCACAACAGTTCAAGTAATTTTGGTCATATTCAACCAAATTATTATTTCAAAGATTAGCTGTTAAGTGAAGGACAGATGTTAAATTATGTGAGGCAAGGCTGGCAGAGCTGTCATGATATGTTCCACCTAGCAGCAGCTGGCCAGAGAACCATAACATGCTGGTGACAGAGCTCTAGGAAAACAAAACTGAGCTCCATGTTGTACAGTTAAAGCATCTTAGAAGATCTGTGCAAAAGAGAAACTTGGAAAAATGGGGCACACTGGGTACCTATCTGAAAGAAATGTAGCTTTTCCTGATCCAGAAGTAACTCAATTATCTGGTAGGATTTAAAAAAAATAAATGTCTTCAGCTGAAGTAATCGTGGATGTTTAACATGTAATTACACTTGAAAAGCTGAAAAAATGTTTTGCAGTAAATTTCACTTTAGGCTTCTGAACACATTTGACTGAATTGTTTAAGTCTTCTGAGAATTAGATTATAACAATACAAAAATACCTGCAGAATTATTTAAATTATTTTCTAAAGTTTTCTTTAGCATTCATTTTTGATTAGAGAAAGATACCTGCTGAGCACAACTATGGTTATTAGTGAGAGAAAAATGTTATTTGGTTTTTATAGCAATAGATTCCCAAAGTGTTTGTTTTGCCTTCAAACATATCTATTAAATAATCTGGTGACTCCAGTGATGACTCAACATTGCCTCTTCTCTCCACTCTAAATAAGGGACTTTTTTAAAATTATTTTGAAAATAACTCAGATTTTAAACAAATCTTTAAATAGGATGTTTCTCTGTACCTTGCAGTACAAATTCCAAAAAATCTTATTCAGGATAACTCAGAAAAATAAAAATTTGACACGTGAAAATTTTAGAACCATTGTGATACTCAAAGTACACAGTAAAATCTCTAGCAAGGATCTGCATGTGATGCCGTTATTTTCTTCCTGCTAATGAAAACCAGCTTTCCATGATAGCATGCATCTGTTAATGTCAGTTGCATACAAGGGACAAAAAATACGTGTCAGGTAGGTCTCCAATCTATCATCCCAGAAATGGAAAAGTCCTTGGAGTACAATGTATGTTAGTAGTGTAATGTGTAAAAGATCAGAATCATTAGGCAAAACATTCTGTTTTAGTTTACAAAAGGTTATTCCTGGAGGCACTTCTGGACTGAGAAAAAAGAACTTCTTTTGTTTTAAGAAAGATTCCTATACACTCTGCTTTGTCAAGTTGATTTAAACTTCTCCAAAACAAAGAATAATCAAGACTTGGAACTATCTCAATTGCCTTTTAAAGATTTTTGATATCCATTTTATATCATGGAAACTCCCCAGCTAAAGACAACAACTGTAATGCGTGTGGGTGCTTATTGTCTTTCGATTTTATAGCTATTGAACCCAGAAGGATTCCATTTCTCTAATGCTGCATTCACTAGGCATTTGCAGCTACCCATTGTGTCCCTGTTTACATCTTTCAGCTGGAAATATAATACTGAGCTAGTGCTAAGCACTTGCATGCCTTTACCCACAGTGCAAAGTCAATTATTTTCTTGGATCCTCACAGGGCGCATATACTCTATTACAGTTTTGTGACTTTATTTTCTCACATAAAGCTTAATACATCAAGTTTTGTGAGTTATAAAAGTTATGCATAAAATATCCCTTAAGAGTGACATTTTTGCTGAGTAGGTGGGTGCTAGTACTAGATAGCTCTTGATGAGTACATCAGATTAATATCACATGGCTTTTATAGGTGCCTTCCAACCCAATCCATGCTGATTCAATGACTATATATGTCAGAAAGTTTATTCAAGAGATAAGACACTAACTCAAATAGTTTGTCAAGACTGATTCAGACCTGTTGCCAGTTAAGTGTCTGGGTAGAGACAAAACTTGTGTGAGACACACATAGAAATCTGCTGACCAGCAAGCATAGACCTTAGCAGCAGCATCAAAGAGATACAATTAACAAAAATTTGGTAGAACTACATCGTCTTAAAAATTGAAACACACCTAGAGTAAGGCTGGGATTCTACTTAAAATTTGCAATCAAATCCTACAACAATTTAGAATGATTAGGATTTTTGGAAGTTATCTGATCTAGCCTTCAAGGTCCATATTCTAAGGTTGCAGTTTGCTGGAAGGTCAACCATGATGATTCAAATGCAGCATTAGGGCCTCAAGTTTTGAAGAGGTCCAAGGATGTAATTTCCACAACTACTTTGGGTATCTATTCCAACATTTTGCTATCTCAGAGTGAAAAGCAAAATTCAAAATTTCATCTTCTGCAAGCAGAAATTAAGGACTTAACCTAGGTCATTGTGCAAGTCCTCTGTATACTTTATATGCTCTGTATACTCTGTATACATTCTTGTACATAGTTTTATTCACAGAAGCCACAAATTTCATGGTAGAAGTCTGTGCTCACATTTTGGCAGAAAGTCTTCTTTTTTCTGTAAAATCCTAACTTTCTCTATAGATACAAATTAGAAAGCATTTTTCATTACGAAAAATTTCCTGGAGGAATAAACAGTGATACACAAATTTTTGTTCTATGCAGTGGAAATAATATTTCTTTCACTGGGTCCTTAAAGAACTATTTTAAAACCTCCACTGTGTCTGGAAAATAATTGCACATTAATATTTGATCAATTTTTCTAGGACCTTTTTGACACTTGATCTACAGTAGAAATAGTGGAAGGAATTTTTCCTAAATTGCAGTTTGCTTTTATAATGTTAATTAGTCAACAAAATTATTATCACTGATTTATCAGAAAATGGTATTTAAATAGAAGAAAAAAATCAAACACATTGAGTAGGGCTTTCTTAGATTGTTTATAGCCTTTTTAAAATGTGTGTATGTCTTTGAATAAGACTAGCTAATGAATGCACTCCATTTTGCATTCAGAAATATCTGCAATAAATTCTTAGATCTACACTATTGATTCTGGTTTCTGTTACTTCAAAGATCAAATAAATAGTGGAAAGTTCCTCTGACAGTAATTAGATTTATTTACTTGTGATTTTATTTATTAATAAACAGCACAGAATCTTGGGTACTCCTTAGCACAGTTTTATTGCAAAGTGAGTAATATTTAAGTGTTGATTTAATATTCAGCCATTATTTCTCCAACCACCAAGCTGCCCAGGGAAAAACCTTATGCTAAGAAACTGTGCATAATAGGAAGATAAACAGTTTCCTCACAATGTAACTATAATCCTTGCTTAGATTTACCAGTTGACACATGAAAATATTTTAAGGACTTAATTATTTCAGATTAGATCATTAATTAGAATTGGTGAAATTACTTACAAAAACACCAAGGAATTCAAATTTTTAAAGCATGCAAAACCGTATCAGTTATTTTTCTATATATTCTTTGTCTTCTATATGTTCTTTTTCTTCCAAAGATATTTGTATCAGTTGAAATCAAAAATTCTGTCTGCAGCTGAGATAATTTCATGGATTTCATATCAGAACTTTAGAAATCAGAATAAAGGTATCTTTTCAGAGGACAGTGAGGGTTAAGGTGTGTCATATTTTTGAGAGCTAGGATATTTATAAATTCAGGCATTTAGCTTTGGGTATTTGAGATTGGAATGGTTGATGGTTTTGACTGGCTGATAAGCACAGAAGTAAAAAATCAATGCTTACAATTCCTTTGTTACCATGACAACTATATTAATAGCAACTGTGAATTATATCACTGTAACACCAAGAAATATTTTAATTGGTAGCATTGTTTCTAAATTATGCACAAGCCTTTAAGCAATCAGACAGTGGACAAGGGGTCTTGTTGTTGATTCCAGGACCTTAGAAAAGGTAATGAGACCTGATATGGGTAAAAAAAACCTGCTGTTTGGATGCTTTCTGGGGATTATAGCACTATCTGGAAGGAAAGAAAAACCTGAACTCAAATGCTCTGTGTGCACATGGCAGCTGAATGACCTGAAAGGGGAACACTAAATACTTAAGCCACTGTCACAGAAATGGTTTGTACTTGGGCACAAAAGGTGCTGCCTGCCAAATATGATTAGCAAATCATAGAATCATAGAAAGGTTTGAGTTGGAAGGGACCTTAAAGATCATCCAGTTCCAACCCACCTGCCATGGGCAGGGACATCTCCCCCAAGACCAGGTTGCTCAAAGCCCCATCCAAGCTGCCCTCATATAATTCCAGGGAATAAATAAAAGTAAATTATGTCTAACTTCAGAACTGACTATTTATCTTAACATAATTTAAAATATTTCCTAAAAAAAAAAATATTGTATACTAGGCAAGATTCTGTCACAGCTGCCAGCCACAAAAGAAAACTCTTCAGCAATATGACTTAATCTCTGTCATCTCATATAACTTCTCTCTTTTCTCAGGTCTGACTTGGCACTACATGTGATCTCAGTTCAGATCTGTATTCCCTGCCTGTTCAAGCTTTAGTTTCCAAGAGAGTCCCTGAATATCACTACTGGCTCTTCATGGGAGATTTAGTGAACATGATTTTGTTTGATTTTGAGGAGCAAAAAAAAAGGAGTTTCAAAATTGCATACGAAGGGAAACAAAGCAAATTACAAAAGTTCTGAACATTTAGTGTGGTAATTTTTGTGTTTGTAATTTTGTATAACACAATAAGAAATCATATTTGAAAATCCACTAAAACTAAAACCAGAATATTTCCCTTTAAATAAAGTCATTATTAAATATTTAAGTCTTGCTAAACTACATACTAACAAATAATTTTTTCAGCTATTTTCAGCTAAAAAATAAAAAAAATCCCAAAATGTCCAAATAGAAGTATATGGCCTCTAACTCTTAGAACATATACTCCAGTTTTCTATCTCCTGAAATAAGTAAACTCTGTATAATACAGTATCATTGTGTGCTTATTCTTATGTTGCTCTTACTAGACAAACCTTAGAGCGAAGAATGAGACCATACTTGGTCATCCTTTCAAAAGAAAATGAGAAATAGCATCCTGAAGAAATACAACATATTTTAAGATTTGAAACATCACATTACTAGAAGAAACCAGTGGTCTCTTCTTTACTGAAAAGCAGAGTTTCTGTATCAAGTTTAAGTTGACATAAAATATTTGTTTTATACAAAAGAAATAATTCAATTTTCCTTCACTAGAAAAATTTATTATGGTTTTTTGTCTTGAGTGGAAGAGGCTGAAAATATTGAATTGAATTAGTTTAGTAAAACCAACACAACTTTAAGGGAAACTAGCTTTTTTATTTAGGTTTGACAAAGAATTCTTTGTCAAAGAATTCTCTACCCTTATAATGCAGTAGTTCACAGTCTGTCTACTATTTTCAGTAATCCAAATCTCCAATGACTTTGCATCCTGATTTTTGATACAGAAACCTGAGAGGATGACAGAGCATATTAGAATTTTTTTACTCAATTTTACTCCTATTTTTACTGTGACAACCACCATTCATAAAAGCCATGCTGTCTTTGAAAAAATCTTATAATAATTCTCACTTAAATATTGCTAGTGTGGCATTATCAAACAGACTGCTCAGAAATTTACTTAATCTTCTGCTAATAAAATCTTCTTGACTGTAAAGAAAGCTATTTCAGTAATGAACATAATCTGTCCTTTGAGACTGTTGGATACATATAGACAGTGTAAATCTTTGTGTGCTCTTTTCAGCAGGTAATCAAATTCTGTTTGTAGTAATACACAGATGTTTTTCTGATCCTGGGAAGATATTTCCAATACCATGAAAACAACCTTCCATTCTCCTCTTGACAGGAGCTTGTTACAAAATTGCATAGAAGGACAGCAGAAAAACTCCTAATTACTCTATCATTTTATCCAGCATTCAATAAGAGCAGCCTATGTGTCACAAACAGTCAATTGATGCTGAATTTAACAGAGATATAGAACCTAGTTTGAATTGTCTGTAGAAAAGGTGTCAGACAAGTAGTGCTGTAAATACTGAGGTAAATAAGAAGGCATGAACCCTTGCTTCAAAGAAGGTAAAGACTATCCTAGGCTGCTTTAGGCCAAGTATTGCCAGCAGGTGGAGGGAGGTGATCCTTCCCCTTTATTTAGCACTGGTGAGTCCACACCTGGAGCACTGTTGCCAGTTCTGAGTTTCTCAGTACAAGAGAGACGAGGATATGCTGGTTACAGTCTAGAGAAAGACCACCAAGATGACTAAGGGACTGGAGCATCTGACACATGAGGAAAGGCTGAATGAGCTGAGACTCTTCCATGTGGAGAAGAGAAGGCTCAGGGAGATCTTGTTAAAGTGCATAAATACCTGGTGGGAAGCAATGAAGAAGGAGGAGCCAAGGTCTTTTCAGTGATCCCCAGGGGAAAAGACCAGAGATTTATGGGTTCAAAATGAAACACAGAAGAGCCCTTTCTGAACATGAGGAAACACTTTTTTCCTGTGATGGGGTCCAAGCTCTGACACAGGCCCAGAGATGTTGTAGAATCTCCATCATTAAAGATAGTTAAAAATCCACTAGGACATGGTCCCACACAGTTGAGTGTGCTTGAGCAGGGGTCCTGCTTGAGTAGGGAGGTTTGAGCAGATGACCTCAAGTTGGTTTCAGCTTCAGATTTTCTGTGATTCTTTGATTCAATGAAATGTGTGGCAAACTGACTGGAAACTTTTAACGAAGTAGGCATCCCAGTAATGAAGTAAGAATCTATTATTCAAAACATAATATTTGTCTGTGATCTTAATCTGATTTATTATATGGAATAGTTTTCCTTTTCCTCCTACACTTTAATAACTTCAATAACTCCAGAAATTCTTGCTTAATGCTCTGAATAAATAGACCACACTGACCAAATCTCCTTTATGAACATTTATCCAGGCAACTGCTACCTCCACAGATTACCATAGTTTACTACAAAGTCATTCTGGCATAACACTGCAAGAACATTTCATCCATGTGGGATGTAAAATGTAACAGCTCACTCACTCAACCTTACTTTATTACATATGTACTGTGTGGTTTGCAGTAGTTTCAATTCGTTTTAATGGCCAATTGAAAACTTCAGCTTCATCTGCTAGGACAATTTCCATTTACTTCCGATAGGATGTTTCCTCCCAAATTACAATTAGCTTTTTTAAAACTTACACCTCAGTGGTAGGCCTTCCCTGTTTTGCTAAAATACTCTGGAGATAACAAACAAAAACTCTTTCATCTAACAAATCCTCTTGCGTGTCATTGTTTGATGAGACAATGTCCTTCCTGGGTTGAAATAAGTACATGTTAAATGTATTTTGCTCAGCTTATTAAATCTTCTAGAGAGTGGGTCTTTTTCTTGTTTCCCCTTTTTTTCATTTATTTGTTTGTTTGTTTGTTTCTGGTTTATTTCTGGTTTTTTGAGAAGTCTGAGTAAGTAGGAGGACACACAGAAAATTCCTAGTGGAGAGTTGAATAAGGAAGATACTCCAAGGTATAAATCTATGCAGCTTAGGTAGTTTTGCATAAATTGTTTCTTGATGTACCAAGAACATCGTGTAGACACATCTGACAAAACTGAAATAAATACAACAGTAGGGATGCAAAAAAAGCTACAAGAAAAATCTACAGAGAATTCGATTAAAATCAAAATTATCCAATCAATAACCATCCATCTTGTGGAGCTCTCCAACGGTTTTGCACACTAAATATAGCATTTAGTGTGTTTAATGGTAATTTTTAGCTCAGCATTGCATTAAAGTGCTGTATCTCCTCCATCACTGCCTCCTTGTGCCAGTAAATTAAGTTATTCCCATAGTCATGTGCCTTCTCTGAAAGACTAAGGACATTCTTCACGTTGACTACATAATATTAATTATATTTAATATTTATACATTGTGGTTTGTGTTGTCTGGTCTTTTTCTTTAATTTCTAGAATGCTTTATCAATATCAAACATGAATTCAGAGTATACTAGAGATAACTGAAGCTGAATATTGACCATTCATAATTATGTCTGGGGACTGAAATGACTTCTGAGGAAAGATTATGCACTTAAAGAGATTGTGTTTTATTTTAACCATTGACACTTAAGTTAATTTCAAGCCATTAAAATAAAATATCAGTATTAATATAGATGCTGAAATATTTATTCATGTCTTCCACAGTATTTGGGAAATGAATGTGTAGCAATTTACAGCACTATTTTTTCTAATTATCAAGTGAGTATAAATACATATTGAACTTTCTAGCAGTAAATTGTCACATTAATTTGGCCAGCGTAAAGTGATACCATATTTCGTTATTCTGCCCGTTACCTCTTCTCCCATTACTCAATACAAAGCATGTGCCTCAAATATTGAAAAGCCAAAATCACAAGGATTCCTTTACAGTACTAGGGAAACAAAGCACAACAGATAACATTATTGTATTATAACAGTGTTATTAGAACATTATAATACCTGCATTCCTTTTAGTGTTGGGTTTTGGTTTTTTTCTTATGGACCTTATATTCTACATATAAGAATAAAGGGCCCCTGTAGAACAGACATGGCCTTCTCATGATCATTGAATCCCAGAATACATGTTCCACAAGGCTCCCAACAGAGTTTTATCATGCCACAAAATCCCTACCTGCTCCATAAACTGATTGCTTATGTGAAAGTGCAAAGATAAACACCACAAAATCAATGAGGTTGGAAGGGACCACAGTGGGTCATCTGGTCCAACCTCCCTGCTCAAGTACAGTCATCCCAGAGCACATGGCACAGGATTTTGTCCAGAAAATTCTTGGGTATCTCCAGTAAGGGAGACTCCACAACCTCTTATGTTATTTCTGAAAAAAAGAAATGTCTTGCTTTGAGGAAAATGTGGCTAAAAATATTAATTTCTTCAGTAACATAAAAAAGGATTCAATTTGCAAAATTATACACTACATCAGCCCAAGGGAAAGTTGACTCTATTTCAGTTCTCTCTGTAGCCAGTTACAAAGATGACTGAAATTATGATTCTCTTGAAAATATGACAGAGGTTCTCCTCCAGTTTTTGCAACAAACTATTGACATATATTGTTCCTCATGATACTTTGGAAGTGATTTAACATGTTTTTTTCTTCTTTACATTTTATTTCATCCCAATAACAGCAACAGGTAAATGACAATAAATTTAAATTATGGTCTCTCAGCTTCAACCACTGAGGATTAATCTACTATATTTAATTCTGCAATCATATCTTTTACTTTAATTTTATTCATTTTGCAATATTGTCCTGGCTAATGAAAAGTTTCAACAGTTGTCAATCTAATTCTTTTGATGTGCAAAGTAATTATTATTGATTTCTTATTTGTAGAGTACTATCAGTGTATAGCTAATTTCTTTTAGACTAGCAAATTGCTGCTAATAAACTTAAGCAGATAAAACCTTCAGGAAATGAGTTAGAAATTAATCTACTGTGCGTAAAGCCACAGTGTACAGGGACATATCTTTGAAATTAAATAGACTTCTTGCCAGTAGAAATAATCAATACCTGGTTATATTCCTTCTCCTGATCTCTATCTTTTTACTCAGTTTTTTAATCTCAGACATTCTTCACAAATAAAACTCTTTCCCTAATACCTTAGTACATATATTAAGATTTACAAATCTTCCCTTGGAAGTCAGCCTTTTGGTTTGCCCAGGCATCCGGCTGCTTTCTCTGAGATTTCTTCCCTTCTATCTTATTATTATTTTATGACATAACTGACTTTAGGAATAAGTAAGGATTCAGCTGAATATCACTCTAAAAAGGAAGCAGACTTCTTTTTATGCCACAGCTGTACTTCAGTGACTCATTCCCTCTAAAATAAACATTACAAAGACAGTGATAATTGTTGATGATTACTCTTCTTTGACCATCACTGCTATTTGGTAGAAGAGTTAATGCTATGCTTCGGCTGAAATATCTATTTATGTTTTTACAAAAAAGAAGTTCAAGTGTCAGATAAGCAGAATAGACACTTCTGAGAATTCCCTTACTATAAAAGGTTGCTAAAAATTCCCCCATTTTCTGATCATATTTTTAATTTTTTTTAAATTGCTAGCAGGTTCTTAGCCTCACATATCCCCAAAAGAATGATGTCCAGGCATTTAAACATCTTGGAGTCCTTTAAAATTGTGTGTGGCTACTCCAGTGGGAATCCAGAGCTTTAGAGAATCTGAGATATAGCAAATAATGGCAGTCAAGACCTACTAAAATATCTTTTCCTAAGCATGTGTCTACATCTCTGAACCTCTGCTTCTGCTCTTTGGGAATCCTTTAATGGTTTCTGTGAGAAAGACCATGAGGCAATGCACATCTGCTCAAAATAACTGAAAAAAATTACCTGGTATATTAATTTATTTCTCTAAATAAAACAATATCAATATTTAAGTTTCTTAATATAAATTGCATTATATTTGCAGATTTAAATACTCCAGCTAAACTCACTGCAGTTGTTTGTCCATATGACTGTCTGAATATTATCAAATTGCTATTGCAGTCTTTTCTTTTGATTTATGTGCAAAGAAGCTACCTATGGCACAGAAAGTTATTATACTAATAAAAAATCCCAAAATATAGGCTCTCAAGATATGATACTGTGTTCCAGCAATTGCCAGTGCAACAGTAATGTACAGAATACTAGTTTGATGAAATGTCCACAAGAACATTCTGCATTTAATTCTATTAATTTACATTGCTGCTTCACTGGCATGCTCACGTAAGATAATTAATTTGAATGGTGGTATTGAATGCCATTTACAACTAGATGTGATCATAAGAATAATAGTGAAAAATGCTTTTGAGTGAGCTTACTATAAAGAGGCTAATGTGATATTCTAAAGCCATTATCTGTATTTTATTAGCCAGATTACCAACAGAATCACTATAAGATGCTAAAACCTCTACACCTTTTTCCCCCTCAAAATGTTTAAGTGTTTTTCATTTGGACCAGAGGATTAATGACTACATTCCTGCTGCTTCAGGGAAATGAAAAAAAGGGCTTTACACTTCCCCTGTTATTACTGTAACACAGGCGGATTGCTCTCCTAAGTAATGACAGAGAAAGACTAGTGTAATCCAGGTATGGATATTTTCATATATATATATATATATATATATATATACTATCTCAGTTATGACTGTGAGTCTTCAAAATATTCTACTTTCCATGTCTTATTCTGGATTATGTCATTGCTCTATTCCAGGTTTGCACTGAAATGGAGATAGTGGTGATTATGAAATTCCCAACATCATCTGAGCAAAATACAAAATGCACTAACATGAAATACACTAGTACAAAGACAAAATAAGAAATATTAATACAAAATGCTAGTTAGCATTAAAACAAATAATTCCCTCCATACTAGATAGAACACTGAACCAGAACCAATTGAATATAATTTAGGTCCTACTGTACAAGTTTAACCAAGAAAATAAGCAGTGTATTTTCCAGATATGTAATTTAGAAGTTTTGTATTTTCAGTGTAAACCTCTGTGAATCCAGTCTTGAGTGTCTGTTCATGAACAACTACATTTACAATGAAATTTTGAAGATCCCTAGCAGCGATTTCAAAGGAGATGAATAAGGCACTTCATTGTTAGGCATTCTAGAACACGGGGTGTGGTATGACTAGAAAGAAGTTTTCGTATGTGACAATAGAATAGTCAGTTTTTACCCACAATAGTCAGTTTTTACCCACAATAAATGGGTCTCATTTTTCATTGATTATATTCATTTTTCATTGTTCTCCTTAGCATACTACCTGATACATGGCTTACCAGACATGTAATGATTTATACACTATAAAGCTATAACGTAACAAAATAAAGACCAAAATTAATCTTGAATTATTGCATTAGTATTCCAAGTGAAAAATCAGATGTTATATTAGGCCACACAGTATTAAAACTAACAAGGGGTCTAAGGGCTTCTCTGTCAGAAAACTATTCACTGCCCACGTTCCAATGGTGAAAACAAAAAAAAATATGGAAATATTTGCTTTCCACAGGGAATTAATACCTAAATTTTCAAAGTCCTACACGTGTTAGGATTCTCCTAGTCACTGAATTTGGCAGAAGTTGCAAACTCTTCTCATTTAGGTGTCTGTCTCCATTAGCATCCCTCAAAAACCTGGAGTGTATTTTCCATTTTGATTGCTTGGTTGCTGTCTATTTGCATGCAGACATATTATGTGGGAGATCATTTTACAGAGGAAGACTTACTTGAATATATGGAAAAAAGTCATACAACTGGAACACTTTAAAGTACAGTCAGACATCTCAAGCTGCCATTCCTGTGTCTCACATACTTTTGTTTGCAGTCAGTGCAGTATTTCTGATGCATTTTCTTTTAAAACACTGACATAAGTGATTTTTGAGATGTTTTGTGATAGCAGCGTTTTCTTTCAATCTTCTGTGGCCCCAGCACTGTAGATTCCCCAACAGCTATAAATTGTGTGATTACTGCAATAGAATCAGAGGACCCTCTATGGGTTCTATAACGCAATCCAATCATCAGAACTCAGCAAAATTGACATGTGTCCCCGGGAGAAGGCAACCAGCTGCATGCCCACCTGCAGATGCAGGTTTAGCATTTTGCTTTAAACTTCCTTAACTAGTTAATGTTGATGTCCACATCTGCTGTAGGCTGACCTATACTACTAAGCCAACACAGCTCAAGTGAACAGAACCACATCTCTGAGACCTAACTCGGCAGGCTTACAACTCTTTATAATGCACAGTCTCTGAAGTAAAAACTCACTGAGATTAAAAAAACACACCAAAAAAAAAGAAAATCAATTCAAAACTCAATTCCTTTGTGTATTACATGCAGAACAGCAAATGTTTATACTTTAATTTAAATTCAACTGAAAAATGCATAATATATTTAAAAGATAAATCTCTTTATTTATAATCATTCATTCTCACATTAACATATAACCACAAAAGACAAAAAAGAAGATGTTTTTATAATTAACTGAACACCTAATGGAGTAATTTCCTCAAATGGTGGGTTGCATGATTCCTCAAAGTGATATAGTCATCAGGAGTTTTTTGCCTACTAACAAATGAAAAGCATATTCCTCATTTAGATGCTTTGTGTCTCTTCAGAAAATGACAGCATTGTGGAAACAATTTTGTGATATGGATAAAAAGTTTAGTGCTATTTACCGTTCTTACCCAGGATTGCTCTCTTCAAAACAGATTAGTTTGTCCTGATTAGTTTAGTCCAAGGCTGAATGAAAAATTACAATCCAAATATATTTTATGAAAGTGTATGCAAAAGACATTTGTACTATAATCACTACTAAACCCAAGGATTTTATCTTTCAGACACATTTCTGATACCTTAAGCTTTATACATCTACAGAGCAACACTTTACAGACATTTTTCCTTCATATTTTTTGTGAATTTAGTGTAAGAGAACTATGGCAACCTGATCTTCACAATTTTATTACCAACAGACTTGTTGTATAGAAGCTAAAACTAAAACAAGATGATTTTTCCTTCATCTTTACAGTTCTTATGCCACAGGTTGGATCAGAGGAATGTGAGATGAACATTTTTCTCCAACACTTGCTATTTGTGCCAACTGGGCTTGAATCAGGAATATTGTATCCTCTATCAAAAGCAGGAGTTCTACTTTTTAACCTTTTACTCAATTAAATACTAGAACAGTTTCTGGCTTTTGGACATCTGTAAGCAAAGTCCCTGCTGAGTAAAGAAATACTGGTACATTTCATATCCAGTACTTTACTGAAGTTTTTCTCTCTACGTATGTCTGGTTTTCACTGAAATAGACTAGCTTTTCATCTGCATTTTTTTCTTGGTTTTCTGATAAGGAACACCTGATGATTTCAATGCTCTTTCTGCTATGCAGTGGTTCACAACAGTAATATTTACAAACCTAAAAATTATCCCAGATTTCACCTACTTTATTTCCTTTTTACTATAGGATTGGATCCTATTTTTATATTTGACAAATGCCGTTTGGTGAAGGTTATCATATAAAAACAATGTATATGACTCTGTTACTATCATGAGATAAGATTAGTCTCTTCCTCCAAAGAGGTCATTTGCACTTATGGATATAGACTTTCATCATATAATAACTAGGATGTGAGACTAGGTAAACCAATTAATTCAGTGACTTCTTTTAAACACCCCTCATCATATCATTGGCTTTCATATATTTAACTCTGTGAGCTCATCTGGGTTCTCAGAGCCTCCAGAATCTCCCATGTATATATGTATGACTTGACTTAGAGGATGGTGTCTTGGAGCTAGGAAAACTTGCTGAGATGCTTTGTGTAAGACAAGCAGTTTTGGTGGACATTCCTTACACAACATAATTTTTGTTACAAGTAAATTTTATCTATGTTCCAGCACATGATAATATTTTATACCCAAAACAGGGACTTTGAGAGGGCTACATCTCATAGAGCCTAGCAGGTTTTGAACATACACTGGGGAGAAACAGAAAATAAGGGAAATATTGACAAAACAAGATCCAGTCCCAATTTTTGCAGTTTTCTTACTGTGGAATTAGAACCTATAGCTTTAACTGGAATTTACTCCAGTCTTGGGAAGCACAAAACTTATGTCTGTGTCAAAGGCCTGAGATTTCTGACTATCTTCAGCTTCTGCACTCCTGAATTGACTTAACAGGAAGCATACAGAGCTAGGAAAAAGGTTCAGAAATTGGAATCAAAACCAGAGTACTTCCAAGAAATTTTTATTCATTAAAAATATTTTTTTCCCCCTAGTCTTTTTTTATCATCAGGTATTCCTAACTGACTTCACATCCCTTCAATCTCAATCGTGTGTAAATGTTTGGCAGAATTTTTGAATCTCCTGTAAAAGAAAATTAATATTAGTAACTTTCAGTTTGAGAGCTATCTAGGATATAGAAAATGAAAATGCCATTTTGTGGCCAATCACTAAACTGACTACTTATTCCTAACTATGAGCCAGAGGCAACTGCCACTTTAAAGAAGACAGACAAATCTAAATCCGGGTTGGTTTTTTTTCCTGAGCTTAGTGTCAGTTTTCTCAGATAGCACTTGAAATGGAAATTGGATGATGAGTTTTGTGTGTTCATCTTGTGCTGCTGATATGCACATGATATTGCTGAATTCACCTGCACCTATTAATACACACACTTTTACTTTTGGTTTGATCTGTTACATCTGTTTAGCTAAACAGCAAAGATAGATTAAAGGTTTTGTGGAGACTTTTCTATATCTGCAAAAATAATCAATATAAAACACAGACCAAAGTGCCATTGTGGCCTTCATTCAGCTCTTTAGTTCATTAATTTCTCCCCCTAAAAAATGCCTACTGGCTAAATAGAGAAATGCAATACAAACATGATGATAAAAGGAAACAGACTGTGTATTCAGGCAGCTTGCACACTAGTAATCTTGGCTTTGGCAAGCTAGCACTAAACTAAAACTAGCACTAAAACAGTAAACCTAACAAATCTTAAACCACAGGGGTCCAAGCACTTGTGAGTAAAGAAGCTTCACACTTGAGAGATGTGCAAGGTGCATCTGTGCTTAGGACTGTTTACAATTCCTTCAATTGCATGCCTCTTTCTAAAGCTTTTAAAAAAACAGAAACAGCAATCATTCTTAGTAGACAAGGTTTGAAAAGCTGATAAATTTGATTTCATGTTCAGTTTATACAGTCAAGCATGCAATAAATTATCCTCATAAACAGATTATGCTGTCACTGGATGTGAAATTGTTAAAATGAAAATGTGAAGATTATTCAAATACAGGAGAAATACAGCTAAAGAAAACGGTGCAACACTTTGTCATCAGAAGTTAGTATCAGGATTCAAAACCAGTGCTCAGAGATCAATAATGTTTCACTTTTCTCTGAAAAGTATATGCACAAACGTTGCCATACACATTTGTCTGAACTGACAAATTGTTCTGATATTTAGCAAAGTAGTAGAGACAGGGAAGTGAAGAATTAATTTTGTCTCAAAAAAAAAAAAAATTGACAGTTAGTCCATTCATCACAGCAAAGTCCAAACCAACAATATAAGAAAGTGTTAGGACTAAGCTGAAAGCAGCCTGCCTCATGCAGTCCAGCACATGCTGTTGCACCTCCTGGAGTGATATTCCAGGCAATCATTTTCCAAACTAAAATATAGAATAATAAAAAGGAAATATATGGTTTATGAAATGCAGTTATCTCTCTCCCTTCTGAATTTTTGATAGTATAGGTATTAGCAATGGTTTAAAATGCAGGGAGCTGTGTAAGCAAAAATCCTATACAAATCCTATGGAAACCATATAGTTTCACTTACTGAGATTTCAAGAAAAGGAAGAGGAAAATCATTAGGTTGTTTTAAAGATACTTTTAGGATGAGATTCATGTAGTAACTAAATTTTGTTTCTGTCTAGTCCTACAGAAGTAGCAGGTTGATACTCACCTGCTGCTAAGTACCTATTTCTCTTGCTTATATATGACCTCGAGTAATTGTCTCAAAATTTGACATAATTCCTTGATTAATTTCTATAATGTATTTAAAGCTTTCTGATTCGATCAACCTATTTTTAAAAATTCATTTTAGGCAAAAATTACAACGATACAGAACAGAAAAAAATATGGTCACTTAGAGATTGCTCAATCACCATAGAAATATCTGTATTTTCCAAATTAGATATTCATTATCACTCTGCCAAATTTTGGAGTGAGTAGAAGTCCTCCATCTTCAGAAATTTCTTACAAAATGGAAGCCATGATTGATTTCCTAAAATCTCTGTGACAGAAGCACTATTTATGTAATTAAAAATAATAGGAAATAATACATGAAATATGTCCATCTGAAGAGTCATCCTTACATCATCTATTTTCTTGGTAGCATGAATGTAAAGTAGAAAAGGGGTTTTTTACGTTCCATTCATCCAGTATAGATTTGTGTATCTGACAACAGTTGCTAAACTATGTGCAATTTTAAAAATATCTTCTCTAGGGTTAAAATTACACCATTCTAATTTTTGCATAATGCCAACATCTTCTTTAGAAAGGGTTATTTAGTTACTTATTGGTCTTCTGACAGCATTGCCACAAACAGATGCACAATTTTACTGCTAGATCCATGGGATTCATGAGCTTGTGAAGGATGTTATTTCCTCGGAACTGCATGTGAAATGGATCAACAAGAAAAGAGACCTCTGAGAGACCTCTGACTATAGCTATGTCAGCATTCAACTTAGCACACCTCGTTGCTGTTGCATGTAGTCACTTAGTAAAATTAAATTAATTTCTACCAAAATATATTTCTGGTCTCACAGATTTTTTCCTAGATAAAAACCACCACTTTTTATTTTTCTTTTCTGTGAGATGCTCACTTATTTTTCTTTCTATCACCACTGTATTTCCATCACCTTTTATCTTTTGGCTTTTACAGATGTATCACTCTGTTCTTATACCTAAGGATTTTTATTTTTTCGCTCTCTAAAAAACAGATAGCTCCCATTCTTGTTTTCACAGTGACTGTGCACCATACTTCCAGTACAGACATGCCCAATGTGCTCCAGATTTGACTTTCTGGCTATTGGTGTCAAAGTAGCCACATCCATCTTCCTTGACTCTTACCTAGAGACAGTAAAATAACAAAATAATTCAGTCTTATCATACTTTTCAGAGAAGTAATATAAATTTATATAGCATGAATTTTTTTTCTCTGTTGATGCAGTAATTCTGTTTTCATGGTGGGCATATAAAGAACTTGTGCCTAAAAAGTATTTAGGCTATTTTTCTGAGATTGCTTGACCTTTTCACCCTGGAGCTATCTGTAACTTCTGACTTGGAAAAATGTAAAAAGGGACAGAATTGCCTTCTTATGTCAGTGCTTCTGTAACGGAAACCCATAACCAAGCTCAGGTAATCAGGTCTTCTGTCATTTGAAAGGTTTTGTTCCTACATGAATCATTCTTTCTCCCTGATGATAGTAAATGGTCATCAAAAATTACAACAGAAAGGCAATTTGCTTCCTTCTGTCATGCTAGAAAACATTTCATTGACTTCATGGCAACAGTATGTCAGAACTGTATGGTCTCAATATTGTACTGAATAAAAACGATTTACATTTCTGTGAATACTCCTGAATTGAGAAAAAGTTGAGAAAGTATGTAGACAAGATCCATGCATGAGGTGAGATAGTTTGATGTGGTAAGAATTAACAATGAATGGACTGAGGGAGGGAATAATGGATTCAGATGATAGCTCATCAACACTAAGGATCACTCTCTTCCAAAGAGCACAGAAGGTTATCCCAGTTCACCCAGTAGTGATTGTAAGGCAGGCAAAATATCACTGTTATCACATCAGTGGCATATAAGTAATTGCTTCATACACTTAACCTCTGTACATCCAGCTTAAAAATTCCCTTTCCCTTTGCAAATGATAAAAAGTGCCTGAACATGGTAACTCAGAGAGGAAATGTTACATGCCCACTTGTATCTGTAAGAATGTGGTTCATGGTCACAGGAGGTAGAACTACATCACAGGCAGTGGGCCCAACTCTCTTGTGCTGCATGAAAAAAATAGTTGAAGTATCTGTATAAATCAAATAGACCCCCTCTTCTGACAGAATTAATGTATTTCTTCTGACCATGTTCATCATGAAAGCCCAAGGATTCAGAAAGAATCAAAGGAACTTAGTAATGGTGAAACTAACTACTCTACCTTCATCCTGAAAATTCTGTCCAACTTGCCTGGCTTTACCAAAGTTGTCTTTCCTCAGCAAAACAAAGGTCAGACCCAATATAATTTCACTTTGACTGTTAGTTGGCTGTTTTCATTAAGAAGGCTGCCTCACTCCAGCTAAAAGCAAAACAATAATAAAACTCAAAAAGAGTTGTTTCCTTTAGAAACTTAAGCACACAGCGTTCTGGAGGATGTGATTTCTAAAGGAGATAGAATTTCCTGTTATGGCACATTCTGAAACAAAGTGAAGAAAAAGCTGTGCCTCTCCTTGAAGATATCAGACTTGGAGAGAAAGAAATCCTTTGGGTGGTACTAAAGGGGGATGGAGGTGTTTGGGGTTTTACTCGTTTGGGGTTTTTTATAAGTTAACTCTTTTTTAAAACATAAGAAGTTTTTTATTTCAAACTGAAAATTGTAATGATTGTGCTTAAAAATCAGAGACATAAAAGTATTAGATGTCTGAAAGAGTGGGCTCTAGTTGCCAAAACTTGGATTCCCCCATGAAAGACAGAAAATTAAATATTAAATCATTGTTGAAGATAGTGATACAACTACATTAAACCAATATTACTTTTGCATCGGCTGTTAACAAATATCTTGACACTTCACTGTCTTATTACTTCAAATCTATTTCTAGAAAATGGAAACAAAATACAAAGTTTTGCTTGTAAAAAGTAAAAGCACCAACATATTCAATATTCCCCATTTGCAACACCTTCCCCAAAGAGCAGCCAGAAACCCCAAAGGCATGATAGCCTGCTTTATTGTGGAGGATGCTGCAAAATGTTGTGTTTATATACACTTCAGTCAAAGAACAGTTTCTTAATGCTTTGCAGTTTCTCACATTGAAATGACTCAACAAGGAATTTTACAAAACATTCTTGATAACTATCTCATATCAGCCTACTACTTACAGGTAATATTTTATAATAGCATACTAGAGATTTGGATTTACATTCCTCATGTGGGCTCATTTTATGGGACAGATAGTGACTGGGGAAGCTGTAGAAGAAAAAATTTTAATAAATTGCCTATGATCTACCATCTCCTTGATAGAGTGTGGCCTCATTACAGTTTTTCAGCAGCTGAGAGAGAAACATCGAATACCCTACTGCAACAAAACCTCAGAGTAATTTTCCTGGGTCTCTTTAGAGATGTCTTCTCCAAAAGTCACATATTTTTGTACATCTTTTATGCTCCTGGCTGTGTTGCAACTTGATATGTTCTTCCCACTATGGGGCAGAACACACCTGCTGATTCCCCATGTGAACATGCACAGTCATTCCTCACACACCAGTGATTCCTACTTTCATCTGGAGACATGACATACTTCCAATGTATTTGCAGATACTTTTGAAGATAAATGATGGATTATGTCTATACTGAACACATTTATCTGGCCTTCTGATAGCCTGTGAAGAATATCTTCATACTGTACCACCTTTATCCAACTCTGCTTAGTGCTGTAACGCTTTTTCAATAACTATTTACTTTTGCATTTGGGCTGTGATGGTGGAGGTTGGTAGTGGTAAAGGCCATTTAATTCCAGACCCCTTTTTTAAACCTTGCTGTCCACGAGGGCCTAAATTGTGACTCCCTTCTCCAAATGCTGTTCAGAGTACCTGTCATCCAGCTGTGCAATTTCTACCAGCCCTTACCACCAGGGTTGTTTGAAATGGTAACTGGTTGGTTGCTGCTGGACTGAAGGGGCTAATTTTTATGTGTCTCTCTGTAGATTCCAGAGTACAAGTAGGAATTTAAGCTTTCCTGCAGCTGTGCAAAGCTACACATTTCATGTCAATTCAAGGATAACTGGGTCCTTTTAGTGGCAAAACAAAGGCAAATAAACTGGCCACCTAGAGGTTGAGCGAGGTTACAGAAAGCAATCTGATTTCCATATTACTCCACAAGAGCAACTCTTGTCTAATCTGGTTGCAGTGGCAGCTTAGAAAGTCTAAAATATTGAACAAGGTTACTTTGAAGTATATTCCTCTTACATTATCAAGCTTGATAGAGATTTAAAGAGGTCATTTTTATTTAGGTTTGAAAAGTAATGAAAACAGAATAATGAGGGGAAAATATGAAAGTAGAATTTATTGTCTTGGGAACAATCTGAAATATAGTTTGTGGGGGTTTAAAAGTTATTGTATGTTTTTTGAAGAACCTAAGTACATAGAAGTTGTCTCTGAAATACACAACTTAGGTGAAGTGGCTGTCTAACCTCATAATAATTACTAAAAATGCCTAACATATTTTGCCAAATTACCTATAGAATCTCTAACTTCTGTTTTAGCATCTGAGTTCAATACTATTTTCTAGCAATACATTAAAAATTAAGGGAGAAAATGGTTAAAGCTAAGAAATAACCTGTTTTTATGGGGAAAACTTATCTTCAGCTTTCTTTAAGTGACAAAAGAAAAAAAAAGTCACTTCTTTCACAGATGGTTTATTATGAATCCTTTTGAGCCTGTATTGGAGTGGAGTTCTATTCTTAAAAATCATTGAAACGTCTCTGCATAACCTTAACCTCCCACTGTTTATCTGTTTAGAAAGAAAGCTTTCTCAAAGAGATATATGAATGAGTATGTGTTTCACAAAAATGTTTAACATACCAACAGGAAAAATATACACTGACAGTGGCTATATATAACACTCAGCAACTGAAAAATACCTGTGACGTGGAGATATCACTCAAAAAGCATTATACTAGTTAATTGTAATGTTTAGTCTTTCTGGACAAGAAAACCTCTGTATAGGGCTCCACTGAATTCTGTTAAGAAAGTTCTTGTTTGTTTGATTTTGTTAGTCCGGTCTAAAATATTTTCCAGGTTTTTCATAAGTGAAAAATCTCTTTCCAGTGTACAGAATGCTTTTCAAAATCTAATAATATAACTTAATGTTTGTCATATTTTCTTGAAGTTTTACACTTATCAATTTGAGTGAAGCCAGCAACTGAAAATTCCCTGAGGACAGAGACTTCACATCCTCTTGGCTACCTGTGACAGTGCTCAGTCACCATCACAGTGTAAAATTGTTACTAGAGCTTCCTGGTCTCTGTTGCCCTGATTTTTGCAGTTCTGGATGTTATCATTCTTTGTAGCTAGTTTCTCACAGTTTTCTCTGTAAACATGGCCATGTTATTGTAACTGTATCTTATCATTCACATTCCTTTCTCATGGACACAGAACTTTGATGGACATTTCCTTTGAACACTGTAATTGAGGGAGGAAGAACTGATTTCCTCCAATGAACAGTGATTTCTAAATGGATATAAAAAATAAAGAAGGCGGGTCTTGCCCCTCTTCCTTCCTTCTCTCTGATCCTGGAAACAGGTGTCTCTGGCTCTTCCTTTTGTGTTGTTACTGCGACAGGTCTCGACACCTACTGAGATGCCAGGTAGGGCAGGGAAAGCTACAGGCAGTAAAAGCAAGTAAGAAAGTGTTCTAAACACTCCAAAGAAAAGCCTAAATTTGAGTTACTTCTAGATAAATCTTTATTAGTGGAAGTAAGGGACAACAATTACCACTTTTATAGGAACAGAATTCTTAAACCACAAAAACTGTTTCTATGGGAAAATATTTTCGTTTACAATATCTCTGAGGAAAATATTTTCTTTTGCTAAAAAGTTATTTTTCATTATTTAGAAATCTTTTTGTGCTTATCTAGTACTCAGCTAATCATCCCAAGTTCTTTCACTGAGCTCCATTTTGTAGCCACTGAAATGGCTTTGTATTGATGGGAATAGAATGGAAGCAGACTGGGACATGCTTTTAATGTCAGCCTCTTCCAGTCATATTCTGAGTGGAATTTGGCATTTGTTCTGTAGTACAACAAGGATAATAAAGCTCTGTGTCTGATTTCATAGAGTAGTGTTAGGTTACATTTGGACAAGACACAGTAAAATCATTATTTTAGCTTCTGGGACAGTTTTGAAGGGTCCGTTTCTTCCCTGCTGACAAAATAGTGACATAGTTTGTTATAAAGTTTCATGATTTAAAGCAATTGTTAACATTTTGGATGATACGTGGCGCAGTTCATTCTTCTTCATTTATGTCCCAGTTTCAGAATTCAAGTGTGTCATGATTCGACAGTCATGAGAGTATTACTGCACCTGGAGGGGTGGTGAAGGTAGAGTGATTTCTTGTGCCTTTAGGTAAGAGCCAGGAAAGACTAAGAACCGGTGTGCTGGAGAGTGCAAGCTACCAGAACAGAAACAACAGCACTGGCAAGAGCTCTCGGGGTTCTGATTAATTCCTTCAGTCTGATAGCAGTTTTCCAGGCAGTATTTTAATTTGACTTCTCTAGCTGAAGTTTGGCTCAGTGCAGGTGAAAGGCACTTGCTGAGGCTTCACAACAAACCATCTTTTTTTCTTCTTTGCTCTCTGTACCAGCTGAAAGAGGGTAGTTTTTCTCTCCACAATTAACAGTATTGCTTTCTATATTATTTTGAGTGCCTTACAAACACAAAGAGTAGCTAATGCAGAGATACCACATTATGTGCCTAGATCCCATGATTTTTCAAAGTGACCTTTCCGTAGCAAAAAAAAAAAAAAAAACCCAAAAAAAAACCACCAAGGAAAACATCTGCAAGTGGCACGCTTCTTCTGAAGGGAGACAAAATGAAGCAAATTTTTAACAAGGTGAGTATGTGATACATAATTGTAACAATTAAGAATACGCGAACCTTGGTATAAAATGGCAGAGCTGCAGAAATATCAGAGATTTCTTATCAATTTATTTTCCTTATCAATTTATTCAGTCAGGTTCAAACACCGAAATGAAAACAAGAACTTACAGCAATATTTCAGAAGGTGTGATATAAACAAAATTAAAGAACTGAATAAGTATGCTGGTGTCTCTGTTGATTGTTTGTCTGGCATATATCTCACAGAAAAAGAAATTTTTAAAAATTACCCAAACTGTATTGTTGAACTCTCATTACTTCGGAGCTTAATGAGGAGCCATAGCATCATCAGAGCATCACGTTAAATACAATGAAGTCTTACTGGTGCAAAAAATATATATTTTAAAGCCAGACATTGAAGAAAGCAGCAAATAGAGAACTGAAGAAAATTCCAGGCCAAATTATTTACACCAGTTAATATTTTTTTTTTTTAATGGTGTTATCAAAGTTTTCTTGGAAGGGTAGTAGAGGATAAATATGAATGTGAGTCATGTGTGATCAATAGCATCTTCATGACACTGAATAGCCTTCCAAGGATAAAAGCTGGACTTAGATTTGACATGAAGAAACAAAATTCACTAAGGCTAGAGTTGAGTGAAAAGTTATTTGTGAAGCAATTTAAATTGCAAAGATATTCCCGACATGTACAATGGTAAAAATAAGAACTCAAAGATTTTAATTTCAGAAGGGAAGGGAAGGGAAGGGAAGGGAAGGGAAGGGAA
>VZRZ01007407.1:237289-344609 GCA_013398175.1 Climacteris rufus | reverse complement strand
AGGAAGGAAGGAAGGAAGGAAGGAAGGAAGGAAGGAAGGAAGGAAGGAAGGAAGGAAGGAAGGAAGGAAGGAAGGAAGGAAAACTAGAACATTCTAGACTAAAGCCAAGCTTTGTCTAATTTTAGAAAAATCTCTGGCTTGTATGATAGGCCCAGACTACTCTGAGATAGCTCTCTCAAGCTATTCAATTGCTCCAAAACAGTTCCAATTTGTGAGACATGAGGTTTTTATTCACATTTTCAGATATTCCCTTCTCATTTTCTAAAAAATTTGTATTTTACCAGTTATTATTTGATGCTCACATCATAGTCATATATGTTACAAAACATTGATTTGAGCTGAAAGGAAATACCATTAAGTGGTAGAGGTGGAGAAAATAAAAATAATCAGCTGATAGAGAATATGCATTTCCCATGGATAATGTTAATTATCTTCATCTTTGTTTCTTGCACAGATTTGCCAATTGAACTATAAGCCAATGTACTAATTCATCACACATTGGAACCATGTATTTACTACTTTATAATTGCCTATAAAGAATTATTATGTGTTAGAAAGAAAAATCACACAAACAAAAAGAAGTGAAGCATGTAAAATGAAGCATTTTAATTTAGGCCAGAAATGTGCATTTCTTTTCTATTTATGTCCTGTGTAATATTTCAATTATTGAGAAGGAAACAGCCAGCATTTACATTAACTTTTCAAGTGAAATGAGACAGAAAATAAAATATTGCCTTTTCTGCATCTTACATATAAGTTCAGCCTCATGCTTATATAATGGTTTCCTGACTCTTGCCTCATTGAGCAGCTGAAAATCTGCAAAATTACATGAAAAAGCAGGACCTGGTGCTTTTCTGCAGAGAGAAGACCATAAGGCTTCTTATGCATATGAGGTCTTACAGAAAGTCCCTGCAAGCCTCCATACCTGCTACATATGCACACATTTTGTGTTCACATGGCAGAGCTAAAAGAGATTGGGCCGGAGATAATTAGAGGTTCTCTTCTGTAGCTGGCTAAGCCAAAGCTGATGCTTCTAGCCCTTTTCACTAAACTTTGTCATCTTCTTAACATCATCTATAAAGGATGCAACAAACAACAAGTGAGACATTAAGCATCACCAACACTTCTGTAGTACTACCCAGCAACATCAGAAATGCATTCAAGATCTTTGTAAAGCATCACTTAGAACCTGATATGTTTTGGCCACTGACAGATGTTGCCCTGACTTTTGCAGTTCTGGATGTTGTCATTCTTTGTAGCTAGTTTCTCACACTCTTCTATGTAAATATAGCCATGTTATTGTAACTGTATCTTATCATTTACATTCCTTTCCCCTGGACACAGAACTTTGATGGACATTTCCTTTGACCACTGTGATTGAGGGAGGAAGAACTTATTTCCTCCAACGAATAGTGATTTCTAAATGTATATAAAATAAAGAAGGCGGGTCTTGCTCCCCCTTCCTTCTCTCTCCTCCTTGCTGGTAACAGATGTCTCTGTCTCTTCCTTCGTGTCATTACTGCGACAGACAGATACAGACATTGGTCAGATATCGATGTTAAGATCATCTGATGTCTCAGGTTCACTTAAATATTCCTTGTTTGTTTCAGACACCTCTGCTGTGAATGGACAAATTGTCCATTTCAGTGCTCTCTATCTTAACAAAAAAAAATGTAAAAATTCGTAAATTACAAGATAATTTTTTACTGCTTAGCATCTTCTAGTTATGCAGGGTAATCCTGCTGTTCCATGTAGGAACCATGTAGGAGCCTCTACAAGGCTGAAAAGGTTTTCTCCAAGTACAAAACCATAAGCAGCCTAACTGTACCAGCCAGTTACATATGGTATTATTCAACTCCTGCTATTGTAGAATTGTTATAGGATTACAAGATTACCAAAACTTCACATGAATTAAATTTCTTATTTCAATGCATGGAAATGTATTTCCCAGTAGTTGCTCTACAAATTATAACAAAGCATTCTGAAGCATAAACATCTGACTAATGTTAATTATTCTAAGTTTTTTATTTCCCTTTCTGGTTGTTTATATGTTTTCCCAGTCTTCCTGTGCTCTGTGAGTTCTTAACAATAACCACCAGGCACAAGTCTGAAGATTTATGAGATTTAGGCAGTCCATGAGATTTAGGCAGTCCAAATAATTTAAAAATATCTAACTTACTGAAATAGTCTCAAATAGTCTCCTATTTTTCTTCCTGTATAAGAGAGTTTGTTTCTAGTATTATTGTTTAGTTTTGCTTCTTTCTCACTCTTATTAAGTAAAATTTTGTCTTTCATTAGAGAAAACTATTTTTCATGTCATGTTTCAGAACCAAAAAAAAAAAAAACAAAACAAAACAAACTAAAAAAACCCACAAACCTTTGGGAAATACTGTAATAGTCAATTAAATAAACTCGTAGTTCTTATGGAAGCCTTTGTGCATGTCTGTAGCATTTTTTCACCATTATAGATGCCAGCACACAATGCTATGTTTTGCATTATTTCTCCACAATTACACTCCATTCCAGGACAATTACATCAAAATCCATGGTGTCTGCTACTATTCTGAACTCAATTTTAATGTATTTGTCTCCTGTTATGACTTTTGTGTTTCAGAAAAAAAAAAACCAAATCTTAACATCTGGTTTTTGTTTTGTTTTGTTTTGTTTTAATTTTTCCACAATAAATGTGTTTTGTTTAGGGGAAGTATAGATGTTGGAGTGACCAAAACACCTGAGTAGCAAGATAAAGAACCTAAAGAACACAGGTACTCCAAGGAAAAATTCTTCCACACATTCTCCTTTTAGAGTTGTAAATGCTGTTGCTCTGGTTTTGTTTACCAGAATGAAAAATGTTAACCAAAAAAAACATGTTAGAACACTCAGAAGAAGATGTGAGGCTTTGCAGCTTTTGTCAAAGAAATAAAAAACAGAGCGACTCCACAGCCTCACAACCAAGAGAAACTTCTGGGTTTATTTTTGCATTTCGTGTTGTCTTTGACTTAAAATTCAATCATCTTAACTGAGATTTGTACTTTGTATGCTCCTCATGAGACTTCATTGCTGGATTCAATAAACCAAAACTGTCACAAAGCCGTTTTAGCATTACTGCCCTACACGACTGCATTTGTGGTTTCTTATCACAGCTGGCAGTCAATCAATGTTTCTTATCAGACATTTTGGTCATTACACTGAAAGATTAAAGTGAAATAATGCATTTTTTAACCCATTTGTATACTTGAGCTTCTTTACTCCGGGGTATCAAACCAAATTAAAGGTATAAAACAGATGTCTTTTGCATGCAATAATCTATGTGACAAGCCAACTGGTCTATAGAATCATGGTACTGATTACTCCCTTTCATTCTCACATACTCCTTTGTGCAATTTCTGAACTGAATTCCCAGCTGGAAAAACATTATTGATTTTTACAATTTTGATTGTGGATGCTAAAACCAATCTGGTCAGCTACAGAAATTATGTGAAGAAGCCTGTAAGTACCTGTGCTGTGACATGGTTACAGAGCCCAAAGATCATTAAATCAGAGGTCCCAAAATGAAAAATAAAATCTGAATAAGAAAAATTGAAGACCTTCTTGCCATCAAATCACTGCAAGACCAACTAAATCAGTCATTCTGCCAAAGGAAGGGTTACCTAAGTATAGAGTAATTGAGAGGAATTTTTTAAGCTTCTTCTTATAGACGCCCTGTGTGAGACATGCTACAGTCTCCCCACATGAACTGTAGTTGTGCTTCAGTCTCTAGCATCAGATAGTTATTTCTATACCTCAGGTGAACTTCCTTTCCTTTGGTATGATTTAGATACGTTAAAAAAGAAGAACTAACTTTTCATGCCCCTAAAGATAATCTTTATTTAATTTCCTCTTCTTTCTGCTTAAGTGTGTTTGTTCAGTCTCCATGCATTATTTCAATGCCTTATGCCAAGATCCAGTAGGTCAAAGAAAACTTATTTAAAGTAACAATCACTTTGAACAATCATCTGAACTTCTACATGTCCAGAAGAAAATCAAGACCACTAAAAGACTCTCTTTATTTTTGTTTGTATAACAATCCTATGTAGTTGCCTTAGAGCCAGGCAAGGAAATTAATGTGTATTCTCAATGGAAATTATGTATTCTTAACTTGCTGCCAAAGAATTCTAACACTGTAAACGAGAGTAGCATGCAAAGATACAAATAAGTCAAAATCCTGTGACCTATACCTATTTATAGATCTCAGTTGCATAAATAATGGAGTCATCAGCTAAACTAGGGACCTGTTCTGTACTCATTGATGATGATAGAATTATTTTTGCTGATAATTTTCCAGACCTAATTGCAATCATAAGATCATAGAATGTTTTGGCTTGGAAGGAACGTTAGAGATCACCTAGTTCCAACCCCTATCACTAATTCATTCATTTCTGACTGAGAATCATACTGACACTCCCTGTGGCAGAAGTGCTGCTTTTAGTGGAGTTGCAATGTTAAATGGTGCAAAGAAGAGCAGATGGATTTTTGCTGATGAGACAATGGCAGTGCTGATTAAAGAACTTCTAACCAAGTTCTCTCATTTTCCAGTTGCTTGCTAATCATGCAGCATATTTTCTATAAGTAACAATATTAAATATCTGTGAACTCCTAGAATCAGGAGGCTTGCAATAAGCTTATTCTCTTCTAACCTAAATGCAAAGTATCAGATTCTACTATAAGTCATACTACTTTTAACTCAGAGTAACTCTGTCAGACTCAGTGTTGTCTCTTTGGACATGCAGCAGTCCAACAGAAAACTGTTTATGCCCTTATGGTAGGAAAACATCCAGTCTTTACTCTTGTCTCTCCCTGGAAGTAACAACATGCACCAACTCTTCCCAGATATTGACATGGTCTTCTTTGAATTACCTTGGAACACTAAATGAGCATTTTTCTGTTCAAATTAATGACAGTATAAACATTCTAATAGTCCATTTTGCTTTAAGTGTACCCATAGTAAAAAAAATCAGTTTTGTTCCAAAGAGAGCTATAAAAACCATATTCCCTGCTTCTGTGAGAACACATTATTGTGGCTATTCTGTAACAATAGGCTTGTGTGAATTAACACAAAAGTGGAGATAGGAAGAGGAACACTCAGATAAAACATATTTATATTTATTCACTACTCTATCTGTTTGTGCTACTGCTATATTCCATTGGAACATAACTCTGAGGGTACATTTGCATTCAGATCAGGTTTTCTCTTTGCCTCCCTTTTACATAATGAGATCTGCTGCTAGCATTTTCCATGCACCTTCTGTAGTAAATGTCTTTTATCTGAGAAAGACAGAGAATGAAAGTGATATCAAATTTCAGGACATGACATGATACAGGTTTTATTTTATTATTTACTGTATTTTCATCAAGATACTTTATTCTATTGGGCTGATGATCCAATATTGATAGGCCTGAGTAAATTTTATTCATACAAATTGGAGTTAATTTTTCTGATTTTTTAAAACTTGCATGATTTTCCTCCAAAGTTCTTGTACAAATAACAAATCAGCACATGCCAGGTGAGAATTTGTGGCTCATTTTATGTTTATATCAGTGTATTAAGTGTCCATGCCCAGTTTTTGATGGCAAGAGGTTACTGTGAGAAGAAGCCAGAGCCTGCCACATGCACCTCATCCTGGAGCAGCTGGATATTCCTGGAGGAGCTGCAGCCCATGGAAGGCCCATGTTGGAGCAAGGGGAAAATGTGAGATGGAAGAAGTAACAGACAGAACCCTCTATGTCCCGAATGTAATATGCTTCATCCACTCTGCCAGGGCTTGGAGCAGTAGTGGGAAACGGAGATGGGAAAAGAAGGTGGGAAAGTGCTGCTTTAATGTTTCTTCTTGTTTCTCACTACTCCAGTCTATTTTAATTGGCAATAAATTAATTTTCTCCAACTCTAATCTCTTTTGCTCATGATGATTACTTGTAAGCAGTCTACATATCTTCATCTAGACCCGTGAGTTTTCTCATCCTGTTTTCTCCCTTTTTCTCAATAAGGAAGGAGAGGAAGTAAGCAGCTGGGTGGACATTTGCTATTTGCTAAGTATGTTCCTTCATCCCCCCTTGCCCTCCTATCAAATAGAGGTATTATCTGTGGGATTTAGGCTCACATTTAATACCATCATCCTCCTAGAGATACCACTTAGATATGTTACTGATAGTACCTTATTGAAAAAGTTTTTATCTGTTTCAGCATTGCAGATTCACAAAAGCAATGGGTACTCAGAGCAGAGACCCGGAAGACACTAAGCCTGCAGATTTCCCACTGAAAGTTTTGTGTCCTGTGTTATCCCTGCTGAGCACCTCACTGGCCATGGAAGCATAGAGATGGTCTCTTGGTAAGGAAAATCAAAAATCGTCCCCGTAGCAGAGAAGACAGTGCAATTTCTGTGTTATATGATTCTGACCTGTTGGCAAACCTGCCTTGCCTACATATGGATGTCAGAGGGCTTAAAACAACTAAATTAAAATCTAAGGAAGATTTAATACAGTGTATAGAAGTACTGAATTGTGCTGTATATAGCTAATATATAGCTAATATAGCTGTATGTAGCTGTATATAACTAAGAGCTTTATAATAACCAATAGCAGTGTATAGCTGTATATAACTAATATAGATACAGAACTTGTATTTCTTATGATATAGTCCAAAGTGTTATACTAACTAGAACCCTTAACTGGAATCTGAGTCTAAATGAACTGGATTTATTCTTCAACTGCCTCTGGACAAAATATAACAGCAATTCCTTGAGATGAAAACTGAAGAATGGCTGAGGGACACAGGCTGGTTCAGTGTGGGGCAGAGAAATGCTGATGGGGACCTGAGAACAGCCCACAAGTATCTGCTGACAGATCATTATGCTCTTCTGTATGTCATAAACTTACTGAAAAAAAACCCACATTAATCCTTTGAGAAAGATATGCAGTATATTTGAGCCCCTTTAGGTCTAATACTTCAGTACATTTCCAAATCTATCAACCGGGTCCTTCAGATTTGTAGGAGAGTTTCCAGATAGAAACTCTCTTAAGAGTTTCCAGCTATTCTGTCTTGGTTTTTATCTCATGAGGCCTCTATGCCATCAGTACATCTCAGATGCAGTTAAAAACATCCAAAATAGTGAGTTAAAAAGAATGCTTTCCCCTCCTGCAGTTGTCCAAGTGACACAAAGGGCACAACATCACTGAAGGTCAGCTCGGCAATTCAGAAAGTATTGTCGTGAGAAATTAAACAAAATTTAATGCTTTATAAATGTTATACCTAAACCAACAGTACCTTTTTGAAATCAATGGAAACCAATGAACCTGAGAAAAGCACATATCTCCATTTATTTGTGTTACAAATCCTGCATTACAGCTGTCCCTTTGGTTTCAGACGCTGTCAGTATACAGGGTGCTGTTGAAATTCCCATCACAAAGTTATTAAACAGAAATTTACTTTCTCAAGAAATGTAAGCATTTATCTGAATAAATAAATTAATCTCTGATACTGCAATCTGAGATAAAACAAAATGGATGCATAAAATCTTCTGGACGCATTTTGTTGGCTTACAGATTTTCTTCTAATTATATCAGATTTTCTTTTTTGTCTGATGTATCTTTCCTTTGAGAGTATTGGAACCAAAAACACTAGCAGAAAATTAATCATAATACAAGTTCTACCAAGTAAATAGAATACTTTTCAGGCTACAACTCTAATACATTCAGAGAAGAATTCAAAGCCACAATTCATCATTTATGTAATTCACGTTTAAATGCTATGAGACTGCTGAAATATTTTTTCTTCTACAAACACATTAAGAAGATGAGATTGTTGGCCAATAAATACTGATAGCTTCTCTCTAGCTGCTGATTCAGTAAGGTTTGCTGAAACCATGTCATGGCTACTTTCAGCTGAGGATACCAGCAGATTCAACAAGGTAGTATGGGGTATGGTTTCGCCCTTTCTCTTCTTTTTTCTCAAAAGCTGTTCTGGTTCTAAAGCAAGGCAATCTTCAGAATAGTTGCCTAAAGTGTGCAGAAATCTTTATGATCACTACTTTAGTTCTCTTTTTTTTTTTTTTTTTTTTAGTTTTTTTAAAAAAAGAGTTGTTTTTTTTTTGAGGTCTTTAAAGAAAATGATGATGTTTGTTATAGAAAGTTGTCACCGCCACTACAAGACTGAATTTCAGTTCAGGCTGGTAAGAATTCAGGTTCAGTAATGTCAAGATATTCTAAACCAAATACTCTGACTTGAAGTTCAGATATGATTTACGCATGCAAGTTTCATTATATTGCACTGAAATTTAAGATTATTTAACATTGTTTTGTGGAAGACTAAAATTCTACCTTACTTTTTATCACTTTCCTAAAAGAAAACCAAAGAGAACATTTCCATCAGCCAGATCGCAAGTCAGAATAAAGGATGTTCCATGAAACCATACATTTTCATCTTGGTGAAATTAAGTCAGGGTATTCCCAAGGTCTTTTATTTTGGTAGCAGCTATCAATTTATCTTAATTAACACAATCTGTCCTATTACCGCTTATTACGGCTTATCCGCTGCTTATCTAAGGAGACGTAGAAATAATGAGAGCCGAGCCAGTTCATGTTCAGAGCAAAGGGCGGAAGGGGGAGAACCCACCTTCGTTTAATTCTTATATACACTTTTTGAAATCACAGTTCATTGGAGAAAATTAACACTTCCGTCTTTAACTACAGTGGTTAAAAGAAATGTCCATCAAAGGATCTGTGTCCATGGGAAAGGAATGTAAAACAAGATAATTTTTACTACAACATAGCTATGTTTACAGAATCTCGTCCTTGAAAGCTGTCTAGCACAGAGCTCGCTATTTTTAACAGTAAAAATGGGCAACGCTGTCCAGACTGATTATCAGATGTCTCATGTGTGTGGAAATCACACCTAGTAATCAATATATAAATAGATAGGCTTTCTTTATTCTACAACACCTTTGTTTTCAATTAACAGTTTGATAGATTTTCAATATTTGTGCAAATTCTTTTCATACCAATTTTGGTTAAAATTGTGAATCTCTAACAGAGTTCTACACTGTCACTAATCATCCTAATGCCTTTTTGTCTTCCAGATAAGTAACCCTTGCAGAAGGATACAATTTCTTTCACTAACTTCATTTTTACAAGACACTTCTAAATATGCTTAATTGTGCTTAAGTCATCTTGAACCTTATGAGTGAGTTTTAAATTGTGTGCAGCAGTACACATAAAATTTCCATTTTAAGAATTAAAACACTCAGGTTTCTTATTTCATTTATTTCAGCATTCTATCCAGTGGGATATGTAACTGAGAGCAGCCTTTATTGAGCTGGTTTTTTTGTTTCCAGAATCTTTTCCTGCAAGCATCTTAATTTCCTGAGTACCATGAAATCTGTAATTTTTACTGCATTCATAATGAAAACTTTTCACGTTCTGTTTATATCAAACCCGTAGGATTCATTGAACTATCACACTTTAATCTCAGTTGTTCACTGACACTCCAGTACAAATTAAAATCACTAAGGCCTTTTGAATTCTTGCTAATTCTATTTTTTGTCAAGATGCATCACACTTCTGGTCATGCTCTAAGCTTTCTGCAACTGCTACTGGTCAGATTTCCTGAGAATTTCTGGTCTTTCTGAGGTTTATGAAAAATGCTCTTGTCAAGCAGTTGACTTCCTCCTTCCCATATTGAATGGATAACTGAATAAAATAAAATGGAAGAAGTGCCATTAGCTGCAAAAGTTGAGGTAGCTGGGTTTGGTTTGAGTTTTTTGTAAGAACCTGAAAGCAATTGAAAACTTACTCCTCTAGAAGTGATCATCAGATCTTCTGCTGGTTTCAGTCAGGAAAATTTTCTGTTCTTCTTTGGAAACTTTATAGTCAGGTCACTAGTGGTGTCAGTGGATAGGAAAGAAAGGGAGAAAAACTTTTACAATGCAAGTCCCAAAGTTGCCAATATGCACCCACATGAAGTAGCTTAATGTTAACTTACTGCAATAAGTTAATAATATTAACTTACTGCAGTTAACAAAGTCAGGTTTTTTAATAAATAGATGAAATGGTGGAAGCATATGGTGATTTTTTTCTGCTTCTTTAGAAGAAAGATGAAGATCTGGGCCATCTTTCAGTCACATTCATGTGTTGGAGTTAGAGATTGAGAGCTGCCTGAAACAAATCCACCTTGACAAAATGGTAGAGGATAAGGTAAATCAGAGGAGAGAACTTGAGTAGAAAACGGCCATGGGGATAAAATTCAGGTCTCAGGTAAAGGGAAACTCATTAATCATCACTCTACAAAAATTTGGAAGGCTGAAGTGAATTCTGGGAATACAGGAAAATTCCAAGCAGAAACAGCACGGCTTGAGTCTGAAGGGCAGACACCCAGATCGCTTAGGATTGCCAGGAGCTTACAGACCAATTTGTTGTTGTAGATCTCGGAGGAAGTAAGGTCTAATGGAATTAGCAAGTGAATGATTTGCACTGATATTAGAGTGACATGGTGGTATAAAGAGAAAAAGGAGAAGTTATGTCAGAACTGGAAGGAGGTGGGGCTGAATAGTGAAATGCTGGAAGGTTGCACTGTGTCCTGCAGTAGCTTCTGCTGCCAACTCTTCATAATGTATTTGTTTTCTGTCCTGTTGACACCATGAAGGAGTTTTTTCACATTTCTCCTGACAGTTTTTTTAGGTCAGTGCCTGTGCCACATTGTGTCCTGAAGGAGACTGAGCAGGCAAGAGAAATTGAATCCACACGGCTATAGCTCTCTGCCCAGTTTGTCCCAGCAGTTGCACCCTCAGACAGAAACTTATGTATTTGAAATGTTCATCAAAAGGGGAAGCATTTTGTCTCTGCCATGTTTGAAATATATTTCAACACACTGAACAGATTAAAATGCTATTTAAAACCTAATGATTTTGCTACCTAGCATGCAAAACTGCATGTTGCTGTGTGGTGCCACTAGCTAATTTACTAGATATTAGCTGTGGTAGCTAGCTCGGTAAATCATGCTGGGCAGTCAGTAAATGTAGCATAAATAATGTTATGCTGCATTCTTTGATCATGTTTTTATCCTTATGAATTCACAAATAGGAGTTTTAGCCTTTTCTGAATCCTTTCTGAATTGAAAAAGTATTAAAGCAGAGTGAGAAATGACAGTAGGAAAACTTCTTCTGATTGTTTTTCTAGCCCAGATTTTAAACACTGATAAGTCACTACTGTTTCCTGTATATTAGAAAGATGTTCAGGGACAGTAATGCAGTTGAAAGCGAACATGGAACAGCAGTTACATGGACAATCTTTCATCATGGTCTGAAGAATACCAATGGCTCAACTAATGGGTAGATGAACCCCTGCATTTAACACTGACAGATGACTTCCAACTATGAAACACTGACACATTTTCTTGAAGCTATGAAACACTGACACATTTACTTCCTCTTAGGTATTCTCAAACATGTGTTTCAATACACCTGCTCTTTCAAGAGTGAAGTATGAAGACAGTGGGACTGCTTAAGTATAACAGCCTTTTTTAAACAGAAGTGTTATTAGAGTCCATTTCTCTTTTGTCGTTGCTATTAAATAAATTAATTACAATAATTCACAAGTATAAATTACAACAATCAATCTTGCAACAGGAACAGATTAAATATCTTTAGACCGAAGTGAAACTTGTAAGTTAATGAGTCATTTTAAAATGAACTCCCATGCACATTGATTTTGCATCTTACTGCCATAGAAAATAGGATTTGCTGTTATATGTCTGTTTGGACCAGCTGTCTCATTGCATATAAAACACATGTTCCATTAAAAAGCAGAATTTTGCTGAGCCTATTCAAATATTCATTTCAAAGTTGGCCCCAGAATTGTCACACTCCCTATTACTTTAACAAAGGAGATGATGAGGGACTGTCAGTTTATTTCTTCCCCATTTTCTACTGAAGAGATGGTTTTGGTCAAAGTGTAATACTTTTCCCTACTAATGTCAGATCAGGAACAAGCTCAGAAATTAGTTCTTGACCTTGCACAAGGCCCTTGCAGAGACAGTAGTTCTGTACTGATGCTGTGGCTGTTTTCTTTTTTCTGTGTGTCCTGAAAGGTCTCACACCAAGAAACAGACCCTTACAACAAAAACCAAAAAAGTAGCCAGACAAGAGAAACATAGAGTAGAAGGGGATGAAGTGCAGTGATGGCCTGCAGACCACCTCTATGTCAACCTAGTGCTACAAGAACAGATGTCTCTTTGGGTGACAGCGGAAATTGCTGATGATTCTGATCTATTTACTTACTTATGCAAGTAAGTAAGCATTTCAGAAGATAAAACACTTAAATTCAAATCAAAACTCTCAGATTACCTGAAACTATATTTGCACAGTTCCAGATGCCTGCTGTTGAGAGACAAAATGTCCTACTGTCCACAGGCTTAAATTACGTACAGATTACATATATGGTTAAATTACAGTTACTAATCATATTGCAACATCATAGAATGGTTTGGGTTGGAAGGAACCTTAAATACCATCTAGTTCCAAGCCCCCTGCCATGCGCAGGGACATTTTCCACTAAACCAGATTACTCAAAGCCCCATCCAACCTGGCCTTGAACACTTCCAGGGATGGAGCACACACAGCTTCTCTGGGCAACCTGTTCCAGTGTGTCACCACCCTCATAGTTAAGCATTTCTTCCTAATAGCTAATCTAAATCTACTCACTTTCAGTGTAAAGTCATTTCCCATTGTTTTATCACTACATGTCCCTCTCCAGCTCTTCTGTAGGCCCCTTTTAGGTACTGGAAGGTGCTATAAGTCTCCCCAGATCCTTCTCTTCTCCAGGCTGAACAACCCTAGCTATCTCAGCCTGTCTCCATAGGAGAGGTGCTCCAGTCCTCATCTGTGGCATCTTTGTAGCCCTTCTCTGGACTTGTTCCAACAGCAAGCGTCATATAGGTCTAAAGCACATTTTCCAAGCTGGAATTATTGAATAACCATACTTACAGCTCAGAGTGACAAAAACACAGCTTTTTCAATTTGACATTCAAACTTCATCACCTAGACTGTTAAATTTGTGTTGCCTGATTTCAGAGTAAGTTTTCTGCCCTAGAATATATTAGTGCATCTCTTTACTATGGTTTTTTTTTTTCAATTTTGCACTGCAGCTAAAAATATATTGTCATTTAGCTATTTTATTCTGCCAAATGGAGGAGAGTGAAAAGAACTCAATACAGCTTGGATAATTGTATTTTTTTTTATTATTATTTAATATGTATCCAGGATATCTTATAGCTGGCTACAAAAAACATGTAGGGTAAATAAACCTGCTTTGAAAAGTCACTGCTTTTTAACTAATAGTATTAGTAATTGAGAACATTAATAGGATATTGTAGCAAAACTCTCAAGAGCCAGGAAGTAAAGGAAAATTATTCATTTAGTTATTGCAGTAATTTAGCTAATTAGATTTTCTTTGTTCTACTTCTTTTTTTTCCTAAAAATTATTTTCCTTCTGGTTAAATTAATCCTTTATATAAATATGTGATAGTGAGAGCAGACAAATGTATTTCCCATTAGAAAATCATATTCAGTGCTAATGAAAATGTGGGTTTTTTTCATATACGAAGAATAAAATATATTTTCCGTTCCATCAGGATCATACAAATAAGTGGGTTGTAAAAAATTTATCTATTGAATAAAAATAAAATGAGTAGTCTCTTTTTTGTGCTTTATAAGGGTATGTGCTTAGCCTAGAAATGTATTAAGCTCATTTTTGTTACGGACAAATTGGAAAAAAGACCCCAAACATTTATCAGTTTACATTTCACTACCATGTATAAATGTGAGTGTAGTTATCTTAGTGCAACATACAGCATCAATACACCAGCATAGCTTTTTTCTTTGGGCTGTGTGTTAACAAGGAGAGCAGAGTATTTCCATTATTAGTGGTTTATAGAACTTTATTTCTCATTCTTAAAACTCCTGATAATTTACAAGTTTGTAGCAACAGCAAGCTTAAATAGCAAACTCCGGCAATATTTTCTGTGTGTCTAATCAACGTCTTTGCTTGTCAGTGTAGCATTAGTATTAAATTATTGATAAGTATAAATAAGGCCTATGGTCTCAGAAATTAAGGGGATAAGATATCTTAAGATATGAGAAGCAAGGTATATAAATTTAAAAATTATTAACAACATAAATTGATTTGAAGCAATTTTAATGTGCCTTTCCTGGCTAAATGTACCATGAAAAAAAAGGTCTAAAAATGTTTATTACAAGTAAGAATATATCTCAGTAAATCCACAAATTGATTAACTGCCTGTAATAGCAGAAGATGGTAGCTGCTGCTGCTGCAACCTTTCTTCATCTGGTGTTCTTAGTTTCGTAGAGAAATGAAGTATTGTATATATTTTACCTTTTTTCCCAGCCAAGTTTTCAAATTTGAAATGAAACATTTTTATTGTTATTAAATTTGTAAAACACTATGTTAAAATGTCACAATATTTTTAATCTTTTTCTAAATACATTTAGCAAACAAAATTGGCAAAACTAGTTTAAAATAATAAACCAATAAAATATTTCCATGAGGTAAAACTGCCTTTATTTGCAGATGAATAACAACCTTTAATCTGTATGGACGTCTGCAAGGTGCTCATTGGGATTGCTTCTGAGAGTCTATCTTTGCTGTGAAACCAGAATTAGGTTCAGATTAATTGAATCAAATTCACAATGAAGAAACAGAGTCTTGTTTTAAAAGTTTTACTAGCAAATTGAGTTAAATCTTCCAAAGTCAAGTATTTATGGGACATAAAAGCCAAATCTCTGACTAAATTGGCTGCTTCATTTCTATTTGAACTGTAGTTAAGTATCTTCTATTCCCACTGAAAACATACATTAAACACAACCACTAATAGTGTAAAAATGTGATAAACACTGTGCTGGGTTTGCAAGTGTGTTGCTGATGGGACAGCAGATCTCCATCTAATGGGTGAGTAGGAATTTAGAAAGAAATGTAAGAGAAAAAAATGCAGTTCCTCGGTTGCTCGGGCCAGTCTGTATGATGCTTGTGCTGAGTTTGTGGGAGTGTTGCTCTGACCACGTCCTGCATGAAGATGCCCGCTTGGATAACTGAGCTTGGCATATTTTTGTGATCTTACTAAGAAGCCCCTTGGAAAGCCAATTCTACCCAGAGATTTTCCATCACAGCTATATGCAGAATAAATTACTCATAGTAAAGATGACTAAGATTAATTTTCTTCAGTGACTCTTTGAAATGTATTAAGAGAAAGACACAAGATTTTATGTTTGACTTATTATGCAGTTTTTTCTTTACTTAATATTTCTTTTTCTGTCATATTTCTATCCAGCAATTATGGATGCATATCAGTTAGCAAGAACCTTTCCTTGGGAATATTACTGGATACTGCGGCTATGTGGGAAATAATGTCTCATCCACATGAGCATATGTGCTCAAGAAGAGGCTCTACCTCCACTCTGTGTTACCACAAACCATACAGGGTGTAGCTTTCATATGAAACAAAACTTTGGAATCATTAACAAATTAAGTTCCAGACCTTCATGCCTTTCAAAGACATAAAAATTAGGCATTTTTACTGGTGGAATCAATGAAAGAAAAAGGTTGTATTGGCACATTATTAACACAATGACCATCGCTGTCTTCCATAGCAAAAGTCCAAAACCAAGACAGTTACCCATCCCTGTGGAATTCATTTTGTTTATTCCAAGGAGAAGCAGATTTGACATCTTACCCCAGGGAGTGGAATGCAACTGCAGACTGCTGAAAGATGTGCTCTTTCTGTCATCCTCCTGAGGTTATTTGCTCTGGATCAAAAACACTTCACTTGATTCCTTACAATATTTCAATTTAGATTGTGCACAAGTTATTCTTTGTAAAGGAAGACTGATGGCCTAAATTTTTGATCTTAATTTATGTGTTGATGAACATCATTAGAGCTTGTTTTTTACCAAATATGGACATAATTTAAAATCTCTTGCCTTGGTGTTCTTCTTGAATAAAATGGAGTAGGATGGAGTTTTGCTTTATGCATCCTGTCCCCTTTTCCACTTAAGGGTCAAATCAACAGTTTTAAGGGTTTCATATGCATTGTCAATATAAAATCGTTTAATAGGACGTTTGAAGCTGTAGTATGAAGAGAAAAAATGTTATTGAAAAAGAAATATTAAAATCAATATAAAAGAAATAAACAGGATGAAAATAAATTAAAACTGAAATTTGTAGGTTAGAGATAAATGAAGGAATTGATTTCTAACACAATCTAATGTAGAGAGAAAAAATTACATAAAGAAGATTTTTTAAAATGTATTAGAAGACAAAAAACTGAGTCCTGGAAAAATAATATTAAATAATATATATATCTGAAAACAGACAGCAAAACTTTCTCACTTGGACTCATGATGACTATAAAAAGTACACCATACCCATTTCTACTATGAGTCTGGAAAAAGCAAATAGAAACTAAGAACATATAATCCAGCAACAACAAAGAAAGAAAAAATATCCCAATAGTCAAACGGTATGAGAACATATATCAAAAGTATGAAAACTTATTTACTTCTGCACAAATCAGAAAAATCAGGAAAATATTTTCAATTTGTTTTTCCAGGTTCTACTCTGAAAATATAGAAGAGAAATTTTATCTGTAATGACAATTCTATAAAAAATATGAGCAACAGGCGCTGCCCTGCAAGAAATTCAAACAAAGATATAAAGTGCATAGATTCTTACATTATAAAAAGTCTGGGACTCTTAGACCCTCTTGAAGAGAAAAATTGAAACATATAATCATATTTTATACAGAACAAGACTTACATAATAATACCAAAGTTATGCAATCATATAAAATTTTTCACTTGGAATGTATGTTCAGGTGTGGAAACAATCAGATCAAATCATTTAGGATTTAATCTTTACTTTTAGGTAAAACCTAAAAGTTAGAAATATAAAAGAGGCAAGTATGACCATGCAAACTGGGTGTAAAAGGGTGAATACTGTATCTTCATCCTTCTCTACAAACAGATAGAAGGTGTTATAAATTCCTCAAATAAAAAAAAAATAGCAAATGTAAACGTTTGTTCATTGTTTGGTTTGAGTTTTTAAAGATCCTTTAGAAATTTTTTCTTTTCTCAATGCAAAAAAAACCCCTTATTCATTCAAGGATTTTCCAACATATGCATTACCCAAAAAATTTATTCTATTCTATACAGGGCTTCTCCAAGCACTGTCTGAGTCTTTACACATTTCTAGTTCTTCTTTTGTCTCTCTGGAAGATGACACACATGACAAAAAAGTGAAAAGAAGGTTGTCTGATTATAATAGTTCATGTATATTCTTATCGATAGTGCACAATTAAAAACTCATTTTTAGGAAGACAAGCTGTATTCTTGCTAAACCTTAGTTTTAGCATTTTTGGAAAAGGGAATTTCAAAAGGATGAAGAAAATTTATGGTATGGAAATGGAACTGCAAAAGGATTAAGCAAATTCATAGCATGTTTCATTTGTAACTAAGTCAGTCAACCGAGTGAAAACTCTAAACTTCTAAAAACGATTGTTAGTCCAGAAGCACCTGAGCAGACAGGACCATACTGTTGCCTTAGGTTTTAACACTTGTATTTTTCTAATCCTGCATTGTCTGGCATGTATGCTTTATATCTCGTTGGTTGCTGTTTTCTATAGACATAACACTAGCATTCTGTACTCACCCAAGGCCATTCGCCTGCCCAGGCCCAAGCTTCTAAAGGGGGGAGTGGTGTGTGGAGCGAGCTAGGGGGAAATTGTAAAGTTTTAATTGGTAAATCTATGCTGATATGCGAATGGACCAAGTCTATAAAAGTGTGGAGAACTCGTGACTCATCGTCCATTTTGGGTGATGCCCCAAGGAAGTGGCTTTGTCTGCCCTAAATGTACCTTTGAAGGCCCTTCAAATAAATACCCACCTTTTATTCCCTTACTCCTCCCTGGCCTCAGTTTTTGGGCTCGCCTTTTAGGCATCAATACAGCCAAGAGACAGTGACAAATGTTACTTTTAGTGCTATTGCAGGTTAAGTTGGCTTACTCTGAACATGGAACTAGAGACATTCCTGGAAATAATGTTTCCAAAATCTCTTTTCAAATTTCTGTTAACATTGAAAATAAATGTTTTGCTATTCCTAGATTTGCAGACCTATGAGGTCTTGACAACAGTACTCAGTTAATGTAAACCCAACAATATAAACTAAAAGTGACCATTGTGTAGAATCACATCTGGGGTAAATAATTCTATCCTTATCTATATAAAAGAGAAAGACATTTCTTTTAAAAAGTCATCAGTAAACTGAGAAATCCAATACTACTTGTGCACTTGAAATTTTATATGCATAATATTAATTACAATATTAGACTTTGTAGCACACAACTAAATTATTCCTTGTTAGTTTTGACCGGGATGACATGTCTTTCAGGTCATCTGTCCAACTAACAGAAAAACTGCAAAGCATTTCCAATTTTCCCAGATTTACTATGCCGCAAAAAATTTTCTGGAGTTATTTTAAAAATGGTGGTTTTGTCTGTCAGACGAGTTGTAACTTGCAGCATGAAGAGATTCATTGTCTAGGTACTTTTGCAACTATTTTTATACACATATTAACTTTCAAAGTATTTGTCGCTCCAGCTGCTAGCCGCCCGGTGGCCCTGGCAAGCGACAAGATCCGGTGTCCACGTGGCGTGGCTACCAATGACCCGTCAGTAGTTGTGTGCTGCCTGAGAAAGCAGTCAGGGCAGGCTGCAGCACTGCTGTTGCCTAGCAACTCGGCGAGGGCAAAAGAGAGAGAGAGGGCCTCAGCTAGGTCTTCATTCCTGACTTTATTTCCACCCCAAAGAGTAGGGGGTATGGTCAGAAGGGGGACAGGCAGGCAAAGGCGTTAGGGAAGGGGTGAGAGCACTTTTTAAAGGGGGTTGGAGAGAGAGGGGAGCAAGGGAGCAAGTCAGTAAGGGAAGGACATGAGGTAACAGGGAACAAATCATAACATGTCGGGGAGGAACAGATACAAACCAACCAATAGAGAACCGAACCGAACAGAACCTTCCAGCGCTTCATACATAAAGAATAGGCTACATTATTAAACATGAGGGGTTTGAGCCAATGGGGAGAAAGGAACAGCGAAGCTTCTGGAAGGGAGGGAGGAGATGCTGCGGGAGTGACACGCAGTGGGTGTCAGCCTTAGACTCGGGCTTTGCCCTCGGATCTGCTATCAGGGTCAGAGGCCTGGGCAGGGAATTCCACCCACTGTATGGCACTCAGCCCCAAGGTGGGCTGGGCCACCGCAACAAGTATTCATTTATTTTTATTGCAATTTGAAATCTCTATATATTCTCTATCATGTTTTGATGTGTTGTGTTTCTGTGTTTGACTCCCATTGCCTCTCAGTCTAGTTCTTTATTTAGCTGTTTGCTGGATATTTTGATTTCTAGTGGAAGCACATAAACTATTTCAATTCTTGGATAAAAGGTTTTCTTGACACATCAAGATAAATTTCTCTTTCGAATAGTCAGTTGTTCATTTTCTCTTCCTTAAGAAAATAAAACAACTGCCATTTCACAGAAAGAAATGGAAAAATAAAATAAGGTGACACAGATGCTTTCATAATAATGAGGTTTATTATTGTTTGGGGTTTTTTTCCTACTAATGATGGCAGATATAAGGTTTATTATTTCTTCCTAGACTGAAGAATCCAATCTGGTAAAATAATTTGCTCTCAAAATCAGGTGTGAATATTATAAGATTTTTATCTTTGCAAGACCTTTGATTTGTTGATGGTCTTTGTATATGAAATATGAAAAAGTGTACTCATCTTACGCACGTCAATTCTAAGCACCTGTGATATTGAGAAAAGCACAAGCAATATGTAAAAAAACACTTGTTCCCTGGAATTGTGTTTGGGAGCTGGTATAACCTCTCATCCAGGCAAGACCTTGATAAAACTATATGCCTGTGAACAAGTCATGCCTTTAAAAGCCACTGTTTTGTGGATCCTGTCTCTGTGCTCTCCACTGGTACTCCCTCGGGGTACAGTTTTGTAAGCACCACTAGGTTACAATTGCACTGTCCTTTCAGGAAGCTTCAGTTCGCCATGCATGGGAATTGCTGTCTCAACACACCATCAGGCTGGAATTCCCATGTGTGGCCAGAGATTCCATAGGAGAGAATGTTTCAAATCAGGGCATTGACACACTTTGGCATGGTTATCTGTGTTCTTGGGACTTGGCAGTCAGGATCTTGGCAAAACATGCATTAGGTTCCTTGAGTGTATAGGTGGCAGATGGTGAGGATCACTTCCATTATTGAGAGGGGTAAGTAAACATACAAAACAAGTTATCAGCAAAAGCTCTTTTTTTTTGCTTCCAGACTACTTGTCTGAACAAGACACAGTGTTCTTTTTATAGGTTTCCATCACTCTATTTTTTCCATTCTTATCTACAATCAAGGGACTATCAAGAGAAACTGTTGTGGGATAAGAAATTCTCCTTCTGTTTATCCACTCAGGCACACACAGAAGACCAAATCCCACCAACAAGCAGAGTGAAAAAGACTGATTTGAGGAGGGTCTCACTCAGTTGTTGAAAATTTTTATGGCTTGAAAGATATTTTATTTTTAAAATCCTTAGGAATGTTCGCAGTTTGAAATTTTGTCATTTATATTGTTAAGAAGCAGCTGAGCATCAGCTTAAAATTTTACTCATGCCCAAGTATTAAGAGCAGCTGGAAGCAGGCAACCATTTAAAGGTCTGTCATGGTTTAGGCCTGGTGGAAAGCCAAAGCTTCCACGAAAGCTGCTCTCTCCCCTCTGCATTGGACAAGGGAGAGGAATTTTTTCAAAGGTGAGATAAGGATGCTGAGTGAGAAAAAACCCCTCTAATTAAAGCAGGCTAAAACAGCCTCAAAACTTAAAAGTGATTAAGTGAATTTATTACAGAGTTAAAGGAGTAAGCAAAACATTCTTTAAACACTCTTTCTTTCCTCCCCTCCCCCAACAGCCCTCCCTTCTTCCCTTAGAAAGTAAGGAGAACCGGGGAGCTTTTTCCTAGTGTTATCGTTTCAGATAACAGCTGGGGGGGAAGACCCCTCCCCCATTAATCCTCAGTTCAATCCTCAGATGTTTTCCCTTCTCGGCAAATTATCTGCAGGGGAGGCAGGTTTCCTTCTCTTCTCGCAAGCCTTGTAGCACTTTTGCACAAGTTATTTTTCCCTCTTGGCAGACAGCCCACCTGGTCACTGCTGCCTGCTTTTTCTCCCAAGGCCAGGCTGGTTCGAACTCAGGGTGGGGGTGAAACAAGGTTTTTTAACACTAATTACTCCCTTAGGTCCCAGAAGCAAAGGCCTTGTTATCTGCGTCAGCCCACCACCAAACCAAAAGTCCCTCCTGTAGGAGTTCACCCCCTCCCGCTCTGTCGTGGGGTGGATCTCGGCTCCTTCATGAACCCTCAGGGTGCAGGGAACACTGCATTGGTACACTCCTTACCACAGGCTGCGGAGATGTCTCAGCTCTGATGTTTGAAGCACCTCCTCCCCCCTCCTGCTTCTGCTTGCCTGACTTTGCTGGTGTCCATATCTGTTGTTTCTTCTACATGCTGTACTCCTTCTCCCCTGCCTATCTACAACTACATAACTACATCTACGTGGCGCATACGTGTGTACTACTGTGTCTCCTTCTTAAATATATTGTCACAGAGGCGTTACCTTCTTTCCTAATTGGCCCAGCTGTAGCTAACAGCACATCCATCTTCAGGAGCCATCAGAGACTGGCTCTGCTGGACGGCTGTGGAAACTTCTGGCAGCTTTTTACAGGAGCCATCTTTTTGGCCCCTACCATGCCCAAAAAGCCTGACACCCTGTCAAACCACCACAAGGTCGAGTCCTTAAATATTAAGGTGATGCATGCTTACAGAAGGTAATACTGTTAATTCTCCATTATCCATCAATGGATTATCCAAGTTATGGATTTACTTGGTCCAGATTTCTCCCAAGGCACCTTGGAGTTACAGTATTGCCAATAATAAAACACAGAGTATGTTTTGCTGCAACAAGACCCTACTATGTAATTTCTGATCAGCATCTATTACATTTAATAGTTCAGGTGACAAACACATCCATAGTTAGGTAATTAATTTTAACAGTAAATATGTGTAGCTTTTAGCATTACACATTATTAGTACCACTATTAATACTAGTTCTTCTGGTTTGTTTATTTCCAACTCTTATTTCAGAGTTGCTGGATAAGTAGATCTCATTCCTTCAGACTAAGGTTAGAGGCTTGCGTTGTTAAATAGCCAGTTCAGAATCAGTTCAGCTCCTCGCCTATACAACTAAGGATTTCAAAGGATTTTCCATATAAGAGATGAAATAGAAAAATAAAATAATTCAGGTTCCAAAGACTATAGAGATTTGTCCAAAACAGACCAGAAAAGACAAGAAGTAACAAATTAAGGTAAATGTAATGTCCTAATGTTTTTGACCATCACCAGTCTTACATTACACTAAAAGAATTCCATGTTATCTTTTCCCCTAAGTGGCACATTGAGTTTAATTTCAGTTAAAATGTTACGTGCTTTCTAATGAAATAAGGTAGAATTGTTTTCTCATCAGCTTTGTTTTGAAGATGTACAAGTATGCACCACATTTTTCAGACTGAAATATAATTTTTTTGCATAAATTAGCACATATTCCACCAACATTTGGTTTACTACTTTGGATTTAAATGGGTTAAGACATTTTAAGACTAGCTGTATTTCCTTCTTCTTCCTTGTACTCACCAGGAATTTCTCTGGGACATCTTCATTTACTTGATGAAATTCTTTCTTACAACATCTGACACAATTCACCACCCACAGCAACTTCCTGCAAATTATTTAATGGAATATTTATTCAAAATTCAGTAATAGATTCTGCATTCATTATTAGTATGTATTTAAATATTGTCCTAGGCTCCCAAAGACATACAGAGAATACACTGAAAATTTGGGTAGGTATTAATGTTTATATAAATTCCTTCAACTTTCATATTTCCCCTCATTGCAGAATGCCAAATATTTACCTCACCAGAAGTTCAAGCTAGCAAATATGTCAAGAATTTGGATTGAATAAATCCAACAAAATTCCTGGGATCTCAGTCAAACAAAGCCATAGTAGAGCAGCACTTGTGGGGCATTCTTAAGGTGGGAGGGGGAACACATTTATTATACCACTGTCCTCCTACCTGTGCTGTGAAACACAGAACGTGTCAGGCAATCAATGTAAAAGTGACCTACCCTTTTGTTTCTTTCTAAAAGCTGTCATTTTCCTCTGCAGTGGCAGGTCAAGCGCATTACACAGCCCTGGGAAACTATGTACTGATGCTTCCTAGTTCTGCATGGTTGGAGCTGGTTTTACCCTTATGGCTTTTGTTGTGAGCCCAACAAGTGCAGTTCTGTTAAGGAATCCGTGCTGTCCATGGGAACAGTTGTCACTTTCCTCTCTGTCAGATCTGACAACATCATTTTTTTGCACATAGTAAAGCCTACAGGCTTTTAGCAACTGGCAGTAGAGAGTCTAATGCAATGGAAGCTACAACTGTCCCATGCTTCTGTTCAGTGCCACATTCATTTACAGTACAAATAGGAGAAAATTAAGTGGTGACAAGATAGTTAAATCTATATTAAATACCATCTATCTTTAATGTTCTTCTGTAAGATGAGATGAAAAATAAGCAACATAAAGACAGTAAAGTATTCTTATGCCAGAGTATAATGTCTCATCATATACTACACATAGGTTTAGCATATATGTTCGTAATTTTGTATTTAGATCAAAGTGAATATCATAACCCAGTAAGCACAACAACCAGCGAGATACTATGAAAAATGAGAAACTAGAAAGCGGCTTAATTGTTAACCAGATGTTTCTTTCCAATCACATTCTGGGTCCATATATGATTTCCAAAACATAATTTTGAATAGTGAGGAGTCTGATAAATATTTTCTTTTGAGTTAAAACCCTACCAATATTGAATAGCACTTTTCCAGGGTCTCTAGTGTTGTACTCCTTTTTTTTAAAAGCTTATGTGAAATACAAGGAAGCATTTGAATTCCAAACCTAGTTCTAATCTGTAGGCCAGGCAAATTTAATATATCTTTTTATCCAATAACTCTCTCACACCAAGCATCCAATATCCATCATTTCTTGTGCTAAAAAACAACAGCTGTTTTAAAACCCTGTGGCAAATGTTTAAACTTCCAAATGAGAACTAAAAATAAAGGCAATCAAAATGCTTTAGAGGATTTAAATTATACATAAAATATAAAGCCAAGGCTCACAGTCATGCAGACTAAACAGTCCCTTTATATTCTGTCTTGTTGTCTGTAGATGCAGACAGGTCACAGAGCCTTCTCTAAGCATGACAGCTCTCAGAATCACAGTGTGAAACTAAATTGAACATCCTTATTTGATATTACTGTGCTGAAGGCAAGTTATCTGGAAGATCAACATATCTTGATGCATAAAAAGTGCTTGTTTCTACTAAAGATAAATATATTGTGTTTTAATCCCTGAATTTACATCACTCTTCATAGCTCTGCAAAACACTGCATCTTGAGAGGAAGTTACAAAAAAACCATCTCTTGCTAATGTGTATTTGTGCATCCACTTAGGTACATCTCAGTCTATCTTAGGGCTGTAGATGGGTAACCAAGGTTAAGAGGACAGCAACAAACATTTGTAAAAAATGTCAGGATGAAGGACTTTCATTTGACAGACTGCCAGAAATTTATTTTTGATTCTGTAGTCACAATAGAGCAATAAAGAGAATTACCTATACTTGAAAGGGCAATAGACTAGGATCCTTTCAATAGGTATATGTACCCACTGTGCTGAAGTAATGTCTCAGAAATGCTGTTTTAAGGAAGACATTTGTACAGTTTACAGCACTCTTGTGTTCTCTCATCATGTTCCTCAGCTATGTGTGAAGTTTTTTCCTATGTTATTTGGAAACAGATGTAGGAAAGAATAAAATTCTCTCTACTGAAGATTTAGAAGGTGAAATGCACAAACTGATTTTTAGGATCGTAAAAGTGATGTTTACAGTGCTCAGCTCCATGTGTGTCAAGGATATCTCAGTAGTGCTACTTGACAGGCACTAATTTTGACACAAATAGTCCATTTCAGGAAATGCATGTAATTATATCATGATAGGATGAAATTCATGAGTCCGATGTTTGGTACTTAAATAGCATGAAGAAAATTTGTTGAGATAAAAAACTGATTGCTGTATTAACATAAAGAAAAGGATTATTTATGAGTTTCTGGCATGGTTAGAAACAGATATTTCTTTGTACTTTGCAAGTGAATACACATTTCTGGGTATAGAAGTTCAACAGAATAAGGTTTTTTAGAGAGGTATCTCCTGCCTACCAAAGGGAGTAAGGGAGATTATTAAGTTGGGAGATGATTAAGTTGGGAGTTTTTCCTTACAGCTTGTGGCAGCGGGCAGCAATAAAGGCATGGCACACAGCTTGGTTCACAGAGAGCCAAGAGCCAGTGAGTGAGCCCCGTTTATTGTCCTATTCCCACCTTATACAGGTGCCCAAGGCTAGCCCAAAAACTGAGGCCAGGGAGGAGTAAGGGAATAAAAGGTGGGTATTTATTTGAAGGGCCTTCAAAGGTACATTTAGGGCAGACAAAGCCACTTCCTTGGGGCATCACCCAAAATGGACGATGAGTCACGAGTTCTCCACACTTTTATAGACTTGGTCCATTCGCATATCAGCATAGATTTACCAATTAAAACTTTACAATTTCCCCCTAGCTCGCTCCACACACCACCCCCCCGCTTTAGAAGCTTGGGCCTGGGCAGGCGAATGGACTTGGGTGAGTACAGAGTGGTAGTGTTATGTCTATAGAAAACAGCAACCAACGAGATATAAAGCATACATGCCAGACAATGCAGGATTAGAAAAATATAAGGCTTAAACCTAAGGCATCATAGGAACCCAGGTAGATTATTTGCTAATAGCTATACACCCTCCAGTATGGTTGGCTGGGTTCTACACCACCCAAATCAAAACATATCATACCTGGAGTCACAACAACAGGTGCTTTATCTTATTGTTTCTCATACCTCCCATGGGAAAGAAGGACATTCACACAAGCAGTAGGCAGCAGCTTCAGGCTGCTACAATAGCTGGTAGAATTAGCCAGAGCTCTATGCATGGTGTGTTAATGAGAGGATTTTAACCTACATTTCCAATAAAGGAGAAGTACAGGGTAAGTATCATCCAATAAGTCCTTGGACTGTGTTAGAGACAACATTTTGACTGACATGTTTCACAGATAGATTGTGAAACTGATCTTGGTTGGGTCCAGACCGTCAGAGAGCACTCTAAACCAGTGACTTGAGAAAAGTGCATGGACTAGGAAGATACATGCACTATCAACAGCACATTTTAAAGATACTGAAGTAAGCAATTAGCTTGTCCCATATGCTTACAACTTTCGAGCAAGGTAGAAAAAACGTATTACCATCCACAGAAATACTGCTACCTTATGGATTTAACTGCCTTGTGGACAGTGTTATCCCACACCAAGGTTTTGGCTCACACAACGTGTTCTTCCATTCTGACACGTGAAGCTCATACTAGATGTTACATACCTAGTGTTGGGACCCTTTTTTTTGTATGTTATTCTTTTATTTTCCTCGTGTTTTTCTGAAGAGTAGTGCTTCTACTAATACAAAGTACTAGATGGCAGCAAAATGCTTTTACATGCCTCCTGGACCATCATCACAGCCTGCATCCATTTATCACACCCTGTCTGTGCTCAAACTCTCAAAAGAGCATATTACTCTTACTGCTATATTCTTGGCTCCCTGTTTGGTGACCCCACTCTCTTCCTTCATCATCCTTATAGCTGTCAAAGGCTCATAGCCAGAGTTTGAATCATAAGGATCATAGTGCTGAAAATATTGTCTGAAAGACTTCTGAAGTGATCTTTCTAGGTCATCACATTAGGCCAGCCCTAGATATCAGTTTCAAATCCTGTATCTCAAGAAAAAGTGTGAGACAGTAGGCAAAAAAAGCCTAGAAATCAATGTGTCTGGTCAAAATACATGATTAAAAGCAGGATTAAAGGCATTAAGTAGGCTAAGTCCTAAAAAGTAACTAGAAAAAGGTGAGGAACACACTCTCTATCCACTCTGGGTACAACAAGAACCAATAGGATTACAGTACAGCAAAGCTGAAAACAGGGAAAGCTTTTTAAGGGCAAGGATAGTTTAGCACTGAAACATTGGAATATGCAATCTTAAAATTGATGTAATTCGAGATTAGACAAAAGTCCACTGTCATGCTTCAGAAAGACTTTGAGGTCTCACTTGGAGGAATGTGATGTCTACATGATGTCTACATAATGCCTTGTATACCATATCCATTTTGATGATGCCAGTTGTGGGTGGAGACTGCTTAACCCTTCAAAGCTGTTGGCTTCTGACAAAGGAGGAGAGTTAAGGCAATGTGGGTAATTGGTGTTAAACTGTCAGCACGCTAAAATCACCACAGAGAACAAGCAAACAATCACCTGACTGCAGACTTCAAAAATCAATTAAAGCATGAGAAGATGGAGGGCATCGTATGTTTGTGTGATTCATGCCCATCTGTTACTTCTGTGTAAACAAAAAAGTGCCTATAGACAGTTGTTTCTTTTGAATTTGTCATTTTAGAGGCAGCAGAAATGAACAACATTTTTGTCACTTTATTCCTCATGGGGTCTTTCTATCTGATAGTAACAATAAGAGGTAAATGGCAACCTCTCCAGGTAACTGAGATGAAGCACAAAATCTTTGAAAGATGCAAAAACTCAGCCCCTTGCAGGCTGCCAGCACAGCTTAGGAACATCTCTTCTACTCCTCCTATTTCACATCTTGATACCTGCAGGAAGTTGGTCCAGAGGCTGGGAGACAGCATGACAAGTGCTGGAATTCCTTTCTGGTTTATTGCTGATTTGATTTGAAGAAGAAAAATCTGTAAATCTAGGAAGCTATGAGAATTCCCATGTAGATATGTTTGAAAGCATGGAGGAAGCCACTGAAATAACGGGAGAGTGAGCATGGTGAGATATTACTGTTCGCTGTGAAAAGGAATCAGGAGCTGCTTCTCTGTGTTGTGTGAACCACTTCCCTACAGCCAAGAGTCTTTCTTTAGGGGCAGTGCCTAAGGTTCCTGGTGTGGAAAGGTTGTTGGACACCCACAAGGCAGTGAACCTTCAAATTATACTACTGTCCAGGCTAGGGTAAATGTAAAGGCCTTGAAAGTGCAGCGGGTTTAATATCTAGAACATCAGTGACCTCTTGCTATCTGAAGAGTCTGTATAATCTTTCTTTCCAGTTTTCCTATTGTCAATTATTTTTCTGTATAGGAAAAATAATGGTCCTTTATGGTTGTCAAAATTAAGGTAGTTCAAACCTACCTGGGATTAGGCAGACATGCTTTTTCATTTCTAAGACACTTTGCTTTGGAAAAACTTTCCTGGCCTCTGAAAATACAATTCAAGTCCTAAAAATTTTCTGTATAATTCATTCAGACTGTGCCCATGCTTTACCTCTTGCATTAAATAAGCATGTATGTCAAAAGTAGGGGATAGCAATTACACCATCTTTTCCCTTCTCTTCTTTCCTATCCATATCTTACCACTTTCACAACACATTTCACAGTGTTGTAATAAGAGCAGAAAACACGATGTTGAGGAACTTACATAGAGGAACTTACCTTCTTTTCTCATAGACCAGATTTCCTTACTGGCTCAACCCAAGGTTTCCTACAGCAGAGTCTCAGCTGTCCAAATGCCTAAAATAGTTTAATCTTGGTGCAATAACTAAATAACATCTGGAGCCAGGGCCTCCAAGGAGGAACCCCAAACAAAGGAACCCCTCAGCTTTTATACCCTCACTGTCTAAGGGAGATAAAGTCTGGAGATCATTGCCTCCTGCCATGTCTCTGAGTGGGTCACAGGTCCCTGTGCCCTTTGTTCTGGAAAGGGTCATCAGTTCATGGCCTCTTGCCTGGGGTTCCCACCAACCAGAGCTCAACCTGCAACTCCCACTGCAGCTGCTCACAGAGACACCTGCACTGCTTGTATTCCTCAACAAGCAGGAGAAAAATCTTTCATAATTCAGATGGGATTTTTTTGAAGATATGAGGTTTTTATGTTATATCTGTATTATCACAGTACTATTGATTTAATTCACAAATGATTGTTTACACGCCTATTTTAAAACCTTGCGAAGGGGATAGAGTCTCTAGAGAGGTTACAGAGGAGGTTATTCTAAAGTAATAGACTGAAGTGACTCTCTCCCACAGAACACCTCTGGGGGCAGCCTGCACTCATCCAGCACCCTGCAAAGACTTGGCACATTTTCTTGATGACATAGAAATGAAAAAATAACTCTTTGACTGACTATCTTCTATTTTTTCTTCACACTTGAGGGGAAATCATGTGACTACTTCTTGCAAGTTTGATAAACAGAAATATAGCAGTGGTTTCATACACAGTAGGCATCCTGCTGTCACATCTACCTGTGGATCCAACCTTTGCATAAGAAACAGAGTAACATTAATTAGAAAGAACTGTTTGAAAAACCTTAGAATGAAGTGACATCTGAGAAATTCAAGAGGAAGTTAATTTGCCTGACATATGATAAACCAAAGTCTACTGGAAGAGAACACTGAAAAGGAGGAACTTCTAAACATATTTTTAAAAGGAATTTAAAGAATTATTTCTTCCTCATAGCCTAAAGTGTTTGGATGTGAAAAAGTCAGTAAACAAATCCCAACCTTTTCACAAAAGAAAAAACAACGTAATGGGAGTGGAGGAAGAGCTGCTGAAACTTTGATTATGTCTTCTCCTTTAACTTTTCATAATAAGCAGAGAAGAATAATCAAAGGAAGAATGCAGATATTGTGGAGGAATCCTGTGTTTAGTGATAGTATGAAAAAAGACAGTATTAAAAAAGTGAATAAATAATGCACATAGAAAGGACAATGTGTTATCCTCTCTTGTCAAATCGCAGGAGCAGGAATTTTTTTTTGTAACATAGGTTAGAGCATTTTAAAATTAATTTCATAGTACACATTCAGATGTCAAGCTGAATAATGGGATCTTGAAAGGTCTTGTAAATCATATTTTACTTATTCAATACATTGCTTGTCTTGAATATTCTAAAAATACTAATTTATAGAGAGCTAAAACTGGGAACAGATAAAGTGGAGGACCTGGGAGACAGTACATGGGAGGTCCAGGAAGGACAGACTGGAGGCCTCCCCTGCCTGCTGTTCCAGTGCAGCTGTAACAGATGCCCTGCTGAAGGTTTCTATGCATCCCATTATTCCCTGTAGATTAACAGGTAACAAGAGACACAGAAGAGAAAAAGAAGAGAAACAACAGGAATGTCTCAGAGGACAGAAAATAGACAAAAATTAAAGCTATATCAATCATCATGTCCTGTTGCAAAGAAGATGGGAGTGGGAACATCTCACCTTGTTCACAGAACTTAAAATGGATGTTTTTACCACTCTTCATAAGTAGTAATGCCAAGAAGACAAACTAATATAAAGCAAAACTTCCTATTTGAAACAGGATTTAGATCCATAATTAAAAGTAGAGGAAAAGCTTTGAAAATAACAATCATAAAAAATGCATTTTTTAACTGGACTATTTCCCACCTGTATTAAAAGATAAATCCTTCTTCATAGCCCAAAATTTGAAGATCTTTGTTATTAATTCAAATTCAGTTTTGATTTTGCAGGTCATGTTTACCTTTGTCTAAAAATAAAAGAAATAGTTCTGCACTGCCTGGTGGATTTTTGTTATTTTGTCCAATTGCACCTGAAACTCAGACAAGATATAAATAACTTCACAAATTATTTTTCAGCCTGACAAACTTATTTATGTACTTTTGCAGAGCAGCTTATTTGGAGATCCATTGCAGTTTAGGAACTCAGAATTAACTACATGGTATTACTCCATTAACAGATATTTTACTGCAGATTTTTATTGGTATGAAGGTTGAATTCATACATGTATATGAATTCTGAAATTCAAATATAGATAAATACCAGAGACTTTTTAGTTATATAAAGAAAAAACATGACAAGAGGACCTGTATTTCACTAGGGATAATCTACGCCTTAAGAATTTGTTCATTCAGAAGTTCAGTCCATTCAGTGTGTTTTGTTGTCATACAGTGAAAATCACCAGAAGGAAAAGTAATTTTATTATCTTCCCAGGATACAATAACTTCATTCCTCAAACCGTTTTTGTGCTTGTCACCAGATTTTGAAACTCAGTCATTGTTCTTGTCTTCTACTGAGTCATTAGAGAATACAGGAACACAGTGAAGATTGCTTCCTGCCTCAGCTGTGACGGAGTATATGGCAGCATAGCTGGGATAACATATCAAACATTTACTGCAGATGTTATTTACCGCTGGATTAAGTTTTCATCCTTGATATATGTCTTTAGTCTTCTGTGCTGTGTTCCAATATCCAAACAAATAGACATTTATTGATTTCCTATGAGGGTTTTCTAAATTCATTATGTCCATATGCTAGAGTTCATCATTTTACATCCCACTGATTACTGAAAGAAGTCAAGATTATTTTAAGACTGCATGCTCAGGAGATGTTGTATTCAAGCCAAACACTGTGAGACATGCTTTTTTCTCGATTTATTATGGTCCTACTTTTCAGCTTTCCATGCTGGTATTTATAGCAAAGATAATCGTATGCAGAATTAAAGTTACAAAATTCCTATTCTCTGTCTATATTTAAGTCAACTTGTGCTTCTGTTTTCCTATATGTGAAATAAGGTGGTTATATACCTAGTTCTCTAGGAAAGAAGAAAAATGGAATCAGTAAAATTCTACCAACCTGGATTGTTAAGAACCTGGAAACACAAACCTCCTTTCATAATTTAACATGTGAAGCTACTACATTACTTTGTCCACCAGGACTCTGAGTTTCTTTTCCAGCCTCAAGATAATACTGCCACAGAATAAAAATATTCATGCCTGAGTACAAAAACAGTATGAATTTTCTAGACCTCTGAGTCACATAAATTCCCCATTCTGTCATGGGGCTACATCTTGCATGGTTACCACATCCCCATCAACAGGGAGAGCTGGCAGTATGTTGGAGAGGAAAAGAGAGAAGGATTCCCAGTAGAGACAGAATTAAAAAGGGCTATGAACAGCATATTCTGTAGCTATGTGGACTACAAAATCTTTAGCTGTAAAAATTAGAAATCTTGTTTTGTAGTCAATATTTATTTCCATGGTGAATTTATGTTGGAAATCATAGTTCCAAAACAGATAGCAAATTAAAACGCATTATTGTGTCAAAGTATTTCACACCAGTTTTGCTTCTGATTTGTTGTCAATTCCAAACCAACAGAATTTAACAACACCTGCCATAAGGCTTTTATAAAATGTGGAATTCAACTCTTCTCTTTAACAAAAGCTTTGAAAGATGTAATTTCTAGCCTGCAATAAAACCAAAACAAACAATAAAAGAACAGCAGAAATGAAATTATGAAAAGATGCTTTACAGCTGTTTTTTAAAATATCTAATCTAATATTCTAAAATAACATTGGGCTGCCTTCATATAGGTTTTTCTTAATTAGATGATAATGTATGCTTTTTTAAAACAGAAAACTCTTCATTCGACCTTATTTTCTGTAAAATTTAATCAAATTCAGTAAAATTATTGAACAACTTCCCCATTCTGTGTTTCAAATTGTCACTTAATTTCTGTTGTGCCAGAAGATTCTGGCTCCACTGAATCATTGAGAATAATAGCTCCCAAAACCTTTCAATTTCTCCTAACTACCACTCTGTGGATTTGCAAGGAAGTACATGGATCAAATGCCTAGTAATACCTCTGTGTATTGTCTGTAGACTTTTGTATGCCTTTGTAATTTAGATGGCATATCGTATATAATATCTTTACGTGGAGGTAAAGGAAATAATTTCTTTTGGGAGTTCCTTCAAAATGTTGAGAAAAGGGTACCCAAAGATTGATTGCAGAGTAAGAAAATATAAATCAATATTCTGTATTTAAGTCTAGGAATGGTTCCAGCAGGATTATTTAATTTGCCACTTTATATCAATGAAAGCATATGTATCTATTTTAAAGAATCTAAATTAAGATTAAAATAATGCTTAATTTTCTCTGACCACGTTGTCTTTATATTACTAGACTAAGACTTTTTTTTTTGCCTTAAAAGGAGATTAAAATATTATAAACTAGTATTTCAAAACACAACTAAAGACAGATATTTATTGTAAACGAGACAATTCTTGGCTATTTTGTAAAAGAAATAGTTGCATCACAGATCTTTCTCTCTGTTTTTGATGAATGTTTATCAAAAGCAGCACCCGTTTGAATTCATATAACAATAAATTGCAGTAGAATAGTTATTAACAGGAATTTTAGAGTTCTGCTTGGCAGAATAGAGAGATGAGATAGAAATTTAATTTGAGGATTTCTGACACACAGTTTTGTCACTGAAACCGGGCTTTATTCTTTCACAGTCTCATTTCTCTTTCTCATTTCTCACATGAAATGACATGCTTTGAACAAAAGTTTAGAAGAAATAAATGCATACAAGCCTTGCACACATTCCCCAGACTCAGCCACTCAACCAGACACAACCACTGCATTTAATTCCTTTCCAAGCTGGGATTACTCCAGCCAAACAAAGAATTTTTCTGCTGGAATCATATGCTGTCAGCTCAATTTGAGAAAGAAAAATACTTTTGTGGAATAATGTTTTTCTATAACATTATCAGGTTTGTTACTAAGAACGGTTATTCATGAAGTGTTATTATCCTGACATGAGGGGAACTCAGGCCAGGAGATGTGAGGCGGTACCTGGAGAAGTTTTTCTGAAGTGAAAGCTGGGTTACATCTAATGGAGTCTGGGTTTAACCCAGGTTATATACCCTGACATATACGTCACATCAATATCTCTCTTTCAATCATGCAGGAGCAGGACTTAATGCTCAGGAACAGTCTCTGAGTTACAAAGTAGAAATACTGGAATGGGTTCATAACTCTTCAGGCATATTAAATAAATACATATTAAATAAATAAATAGTCTTCTCCACTCTTGCAAAAGCACCAATTTTTGGGTGCAACTTTATTATTGACAATGTAAATTGCTCTACTGTGGAAGACAAGCACTTAGCATTGTAAAGTTCAGTAGCATCTGCCATTTTGGCCAGAAAAGGAAGGTAGAGGATTGCTATTTGCTTTGTTGTTTTAACACTATCACCCGAAACACAATGACCACATTTTCTCTTTTGAAAAAAGAGACTAGACAAAATTACATTCTGCATTCAAATCCTTATTCCTGAGAAATGTTTGAAATTCTGTCTTGTCTAAAATGTTTGTCCCCCTGATCCACGTGTGTATATATACATTAATTCTGAACTGAAGTTTTCCATTTAACAAGCTGGTTGATTAAGATTTCAGTGGAAAGTAGGATTCATTCTTTAAAAATATAAGCCAGACTAAAAAAATATTTTTAAATGTCTGTGAAAAATGCTAGGTAAGATACATTGACTGGTAAAAATGCCTTTTTTTGAAAAGCTGAAAAGCCACCTGAGAAATTCTCAGTGGTCTGGGTCTGACTCTGTATATATTTAACACAAAATCTCAATTGTTAAAGCTCCCAGACTAAACCGAATTTTAATTATCCACACAGTTTTCTGAGAAAGTTAGAGGGAGATAAGATTGGAAGGAATAGACACTTTCACACTCTTTGACAATATTGGCAAGTAATAGTTTTTGAAAATATTTATTAGTTGGAGAAGACACATTTGTTATGTCTAATGCTTGCCGTATTTCCCTAGCAATAATGTAACACTATCATATCACAAAATACACTCTAGGAATAAAACCGTAGGGCATGAAAGAAGTAATTTTAAAAATTATCTGTACTTCAAAGGTAGGCTTGTTTCTTCAAAAAGAATATAATAGAAAGGGAAAAGGTGTTGACAATTTTTGTCACTAACTCACAATTCAAGAGCTTGGCAAAAAAGTTAGCATATTTACTACAAGCACAGTGTGAGAATAAGGATGCAGTCAGTTAATAATTGCCCTCTTTTTAAGTGACTGCTTTTTGTGTATCACTGCTAATTGTCATGCCATCATTTAGTCATCTTCATTGGCTTTCTGAACAAACTATAGAATTTTGTTTAATTATTTTGGTTTTGTATCCAAACAGCTATTTTTTCTCCATTAACCATCACTCACATTCCTAAGCAAGCAATAGAAAGTACATAATGATACCACTGCACAAGACTTTACAAATAGAAGCTCAATATAGAGCTCAGTATAGCTGGCAGTAATATCAAAGAAGGGGGCTCCTTAAAAATAACCAGATTAGTATGACATTGTGACATATTGTAATTGCAGACCTTTATCTATAAAAATTAACTTAAATAATAGCACAATAGAATAATTAACTTGAATTTATAAGCATGAGAGTGAATAAATAAGAAGAAATTCTTTACATCTTGGAGTTTTTAAGACTTGTATTACTACCAGAAAAATGTGTCCTCACTGCATATAGGGATTAATTTGAATGGCTTCTGTTTCTAAGACCTTTGAACAATTTAAGAAAAAAAGGGATATGTTGTGGATTTCCTCTAGTGCACCCCTCCACAGACCCTAACTCAGATGTACAGTGAAGTGAGAATTGTAATGTCATAGAGGGGAGAGAAACAGACTCCTAAGAAAAGGGCTATGATTTCATATCCTAGGATTTCAGTCACACATGATGAGCTACCTCTTATCTAAAGTGAAACAGGTATATCTGTGTTCTTACACTCCACCTTCAGTGCCAAGTAATTACATTGTAAATACTAAACTACATTCACACCACAAATTACTTAATTCAATTCTTTTCCTTAGAAATTGATTACAAAAAAAAAAAAAAGTGCTTAAAAATCTGTATCTGCATCAATTTCTCCATTCATGTTACAAGAGAGCCTGTGCAACATGTGCTACTGACCAGCAAGGACTCACCCTTCCCAGTGATCTATGACATGTTCTGGAGAAGTACACAGTACCCTTCCAGTACTGCTGGAAGAAAGAACAGTGCCCTCCCTCTGTTTCCACCAGCCTTGCCTGCCACTCCAGACCCCATGCTGCCAATATGACCCTCTGGCCATCTATGCTCCTGCACTGTTTTCAGTTCTTGCATCATATTGCCCCACAACAGGAAAGAAACTGTGAACGAGAGCAGAAACCCATGTATCTTTTGAATGGCAGTGAGAAAAATCACTAGGGCACAATTGGTGTGTGTGCGTGTTTGTGTGTGATTATCCCAAGCTTAGATCATCCTTTCTCATCTATTTTTCAATCAGTAAATAATTAAACACATGAAAATTAGTTGAATTGTCCCATCAGCTATTCAGTGTTTCTAGTAGCAACAGTTCTGAGTAAATGGATGAAGAGAACTGAAAACCATTAGCACTGAAGTTTGTAGCAAAAGAGGGATTGGACAATAATTAAACAGGTACCCTCAGAGAAGAAGTAGCTATAGGCAGAAGCAGGTAGAATCTCAAAGTATCAGATTCCTGTTTTGGCCAACAAACTGCAGTGAAAGGAAACAGCATTTTAGAACAAAGCAAAATAAGAGGTGAATCAGCTTGCAGCAAAGCGGTGTCTTTTTCATACCTGTCTAGATGACTTAGGAGTCATCAGCACTTCTGTGTGAAAAGTGCAGCCAGAGCTAAGGCACTTAGGCCTATGCAAACTCCAGAACCAGTCATAGGAACAAGAAGAGCTTAGGTGATAAATTATACCTAATTAACAGGGTTGTGACACGTTTCCTCTGACTTCTGGGATTTCTGAGTAAAGTCACCCGTGCTGTTACATTCAATAATACACCAGGGAGGTGCACCGTGTGTGAGGGTTGTCTCAATTCATACAGTTTTGGGTAAGGAAGGTATATCTGTTGTCTATTTGCCTGAATTTATGCCTAATTTGTACCAAGTGAAGTGCAAAATACAGATGAAGACATTTATTCCACAACAAGCAAAATAGGCATCACTGAAAACAAGTATTCATACAAGGGAGACAACCAAGAGACATGGTAACTACAATTCTATCTAACCACACCTAGATAACAGTGGAAGAAAAGATCAGATTAGGTGGGCCTTTATCAAAAAGATGTTCCAGTACTTCACTTCGAATTTGCCATTCCGTGTTATGACACCAAGCAGGAAAAACAGATGGTTAGTGGTACACCTATTTTATACAAGCCAGTGGTTTCCCATAAAATCAAATGTTGACAGACTAAAACTGAAGCCCAGTTTGTAGATTGTAAATCCAAACTAGAAGGCACAGGTGAGTAGAGTCTAGATGATGGGGTATGCAATTACATAGAGCACCCTTAGCAGATTAGTTTCAAAACTAACAGAAGACATAGAGAACTAAAGAGAAGGTATAATGCTTCATGGGAAGACACATGATAATACAGCTCCAAACAGTGTAGTCTTTAAGGGCAGTGGAGGTGCCCCAAGTCCCTTTTAAGGACTGAGCAATGACCATTTTACTTGGAATTTGCTGCAGAAAATACGGGGAACTATTCTATTAAAAGCTTTCCATTCTATAAGGTGAGCAGGTTTGAAGACCATGCTAAGGTTGGTTCTCTTCACCATTTTAACTCTTAAGCCCTTTGTTTTGTTACTTATTTCTACTTTGTTTAGCTGAATAATATCTGAAATTGCAGTTTACATCTCTTCAGAAGATTTTATTTTATTTCCCCTGTGATTGTTTTTTCCTGCAAATGATTTCCCTCTTGCTCTAATTTTTAAATTTCTGTTAATTATTCTTTCTAATACTGTTGAGATGTTCAGCTGACACTGTTTCTTACCATTTCCTTTTTTAGAATACAAATTTCAGATACCTTTTTCCCTTATTCTGAGCTGGTTTTCCACCTTTGTTTTGGAGTACTTCCAAATGTTTTACATACTCAAATATCAAAGTACCTTGCTTGGTCCAGATGGTTTCACAATCTTGTTATTTAAATTTATTCAGGTTTGCTTTTACAAAATCTAAACTTTAGTTACAAATCTAGTTTTGCTTGCTGTTTTATTTAAAATAGACCTTCTGTTGATAGTGTTTTTCCAAGGTTATTTTATATCATCAATCCTCTGTAATTTCTTTGTTTCTTTCCAAAGCTAGAGTACAAGTACCATCATCTCTTCTGACTGATTTGGGGACTTTTTGATACAGAAAACTTACACATGTGAGAATTACTAGCCACCATTTCTCACTCATTTATCAAACTGTATCTGGGAAGTGAATACATCACAGAATAATGCTTTCCCTCATCTTAAAGACTTAATTATCCACTAGACTCCTATTCATCTATAGCAGACATATGGAATTAAAGCTAAAACTCAGAGAAAAGGCAGCTTTTTCATTGTTCTCTAAAATGTTTTTGCTCCCAACAGATCCTATTTAATCCATGCTTTCATTTTTTCCTTTCTTTGCCATCCCTTATATGATTCATGTATAATGGTACATCCACTCTCTGATATTTCCCCTTTCCAGGCAGAAATAGCATATAATCTTCAATACTTTAATTCCAGGCATGGTTTTTAATCATCCCAGCCCTAGAATGAGTGGAAAGATGCCAGCACTAAACAGGCCACATTGGACATTTATTGTCACATGACAACCCAGGTAATAATTTTCTAATTATTGAAAACAAACAAACTGATTACTCCATATCTGTCACTGTACATGGTTTTGACTAGAACAGGGGGACAGAATTGTGCTGAAGATGTTTGGATTTTCCTCCAAATTAAAGCCTAAAATCTGGCCAATAAAATCAAGGCATGGAACCTAGTAAAATTATTCTGTGAGACCATATAAACAACACAAATTATAGAATGGTTTGGTTTGGAAGGGATTTATAGAGTCATCTAGTTCCAGCACTGCTGCCATGGTCAAGGACAGGTTCCTCTAGAAAGTGTCAATATCAAAATATTTTGTGCAGTCTAAGCTCTTTACATAAATTGTAGAATCATATATTTACTTTTCATCATCACTAGTTGTAGGAAATTTCCTTTAGGGAAACTCTGTATCAATCAACTCAGCCAGAGTAACATTATCTGTTTAAGTTCTTTGCTGAGAAATACAGAACTGAAGGAGACGGAGCACAATAAACATAAGTACATCTGAATGTGACTTCCTTAAGCATTTTAACAAATCTTTTTCATGCAATCTTCCAATCAGCATTTTTGATTTCATGAATTATGCTCTTACAGAAATACTATGTCTGTTGTCACACTGTTTCCAGCAGTATTACAGTGATAGCCCTTAATCATGCCAGTAATCAGCCATCCTTGGGTTTTGTCATTTTTGTTTACTGCAAAGAGGTTTTCAGTCTCTAACTGAAACTGTTCTTGGTATTTATGGAATCCAAGTTCTGGTTTGTTTTTTAAATATTTTTAAATCTTCTTACCACTTCTGTTATTCCCCACATCAAACTATAACATAATACTTATGTAGTAGCAAGGTTACCTATTCCTTTTCCTTGAAAATACTTTAATTGATTGTGCTACAGTTTCCTGGTATTTGAAAAAGCAATTGTTTGCAAGATATAGTGACTTCGTTTCCCTTCTTGGCTCTCAACTTAGCCCTAATAGTCTTTGAAGTGATTCATCAAAATTTACAGTGAAATTGTAAATGAATTTACCTTACCTTCATTGACTATGGCTGGATTTTAGAAAACAGCATTGCATTTTTCCCAACCTGTTGAAATATATCTTGCCAAGTTTGGGTGATTTTTTTTTGTTTAAATGTCAGAATTTTCCAGGGGGCAAAAGTAGTTTAACAAATTTGTCACATACCTCAATGGACCTTTTAAAAAAGCTGTACTGGATTTCAGTTTTGCACACAAAATCAAATCTGCTTTCAAGTTGTTTGGCTTTCTGTGGGGGTAGCTAAAATCTCAGCAGTGAGTAGCTCTGTAAAAGAGTTGTGGTTTTCTTGTTTTGGTTTTTTTTTTTCCCCTTCAACAATCCACAATTTTTATTTGATTCATCTTCTGTAGTTGTATATTAATTTTGAATTTTATTAAAATGTTACAATATTTTTTTGCAATTTAAAGTAAAGCATCTTAGATAAAAGTATTTTACATAGATAAGTGGTTCCCATAAGATCAATTTGCAGACAATTTTCACAGTGCAGAAATCTTCCTTTTTTTACAAAAGTACATTTTGGCTGTTGATTGGGTAGAAATATCTAGAAAATAAATGGGCCTCAAAATCTTGTAAGTAGCATTATACAGAGTGGTATTTCTCAGGAATCTTCTGAGCTTGTCTCATTTCTCGTGCAACTGAAGTAAGGACTAGAGGGTTGTGTTCTACCTACACCTGTTATCATAATGACCTTCAGTAAATCGGATTATTTGCTCTCTTTTCAAAGAAATACTTATTATCCAAATGTTCCTAATTAGTGGCAAGACATGTCACTTCTAAAATAAGGTCCAGAGGAAATTAAAAAAAAAACAACAAAACCCGCAAATAACCAATACACTGAGAATAACTAGATCCAGGATGTATATTCAAATGTCATTCAATACAGTTCCAATCCTCTTCAAACTCATTTGAAAGACATTCATCTCTGATGCTTCAACAATACACAAGTCTGAAAAACTTTTGTATCCAGAAATAGACTATTCAGTGTCTGGTTGATCCTGTGAAGGGAGAGCAAAAAAAGAACTTGTGCTGCAAAGTATTTGACTTGAATATCAGACTAGCATTACAGCCCTGCCAAGAACTTAGCCAAATAATGTGTCATCTTATGCAAAATATAATGCAAAAGCTTTTATTTTTTAAATTGTGTTCACAAGTTTTGCATTTAATCATCAAACTTCAGTAAATCCCTTTTTTACTTTTTCTTTTTTTTAGTTTGATATCAAACAATTTAGTAACAGATGTAAATCATTGTAAAGCATGCAAAATCAAAATTAATTTATAAATTACATTATTGTGACAAGTAGTGCACTGCTCTGTTTAGATTTATAAATAGATTTATAATAGATTTATCTGTTCATTTATTTCAGCTTTTTATTATTTATTTCTTTTATTATGTAGCTAATTGGTGTATTAATAAGAAGCCACAGAAAAAAAGAGAACAATCCAGTTGTGCTGCCCTAGGAATTTGTACTCATAAAAAAACATGTTGTGTAAAGTATTTAAAGTAGGGTTTATTAAATAGACAGTATCTAGGATTTGAACTTTCCAGAGTTCAAAAATCTTGATCTGTATTTTTCGGTTAATTGGCATTCTGACTAATATGACTAAGAGCAGTTTCAGTCCATGGTGGTTCAGCATGCCTCCAGATGCAACCATTAGCACAAAATGCTTTGCTTTTTGTGGTGTATGTTAACATTCTTAACCCTTCACTATGCCAAATTTTAACTTCTAAGGGGGAAGGGTTTTTTCCTTTCAGAGGATACTATCCTATATTTGGAGGCAGTATGAAAAGGACTCTGAAGGTCCAAGTATGGCATTGAACCCAGTAAGTCCAATGTTGTTCAGACACCTCATCGTTTCTCTGTTTGAAAGACTATTTCCAACAGACCTTTCAAAACTTTTCCTTCAGCAGTATTCAAACAGACAGATGTAATACTTTAAAAAAGTATATAACCACAGCAATAATAATGCATAACCTTTGAACCATTAGCAAAGAAAGTAAATCTCTAACCTCCTCCTCAAGGACATTAGCAGCGTCTGTAGTAGTTTGGACAGGATAGAGTCCAAAAGGATGTAACTACAGTTGGTCTTTGCCTTATAAAAGACCTGGCAGAGCGTTGCTGTGGGTTGTTGTGTGGGTTTGGATTTCTTCAGGGTTTTAGGGGCAGCCTTTTTTTTTTTTTCTGATGCCACGGTATTTAACTAACTATGGTACTGCTTATCTTTTTCAAAGTTCTTTCTGGATAATATCTCTTCATAATTTAGTGCAGAGATGTGTTTGATATTATTTTCCCAGTTATTTATGGAAGTCCAAAAGAAACGTGTTCAGAATTTATTTAACAATTTAACTACATGTTTAATTGATCTTATTCCCACCATGTGCTTCCTTCTGATGACAATGCCACTTCAAATACAGTGTCAAAGTATCGCCTTTTATTGAGTTTTAGAACCTAGTGAAATTATCTCTGTTGCAATAAAGTTAAGTTGTCTCATGCATGAAAGCATAAAAGTTTGGAGCCACTAGGCACTAAAAGGTAATTTATAAGAATCTTTTTAACATAGTCTACAAGGTTCAGAAATGTTTCAAATCATTGAGGGGATGTGTTCAACACATAGTTTCTCTTCCAGGAGATAGGTTCAATTCTGGTCTTTGTTTAGGAGTGCATAAGCTTAGGGTGCTCCTTTGGGCATGGGAACCTTTAGTTTTGATGACACCCTGAGAGAACTTGCTGTACTGTGACTTGATGAAGGGGAGAAGTTGGGGAATTGACCTCTGGGTCCCTGGCCAGCAAGGATGCAGCCAGAGAGGCAGAGCATAACACAAGATGTAAGAAAGGAACCATACCCAGGGGTTTCTAATACTGAAGTTTATAAGATTGTCAGGTCAGTAGGTCTTCAAGTCCTATGTGGATCTGAAGCATGTGTCAGGTTAACTGCTGGAGAGTGCTCTTTCCAAGCTATTTCTTGTCCAGGGCCAGACATCCTCGTACAGAGCATGTGCCATGGTTTACTGTGAGGTGACATAGCTGAGCTCACAGAGGATAGAAAAGTGAGCAAATTCAAAATTCATTGGCAAGCTTTAGCTTTGTACAGTAGACATGCCAGTATTTAAATAAAAATAATTGGAAAAGAAATTTAGTGTATGCAATACCAGTCATTAGATGATGAGTCATGTGATACGTAGACTTCATATAATGATAAAGGTTCAAAGAAATGTTGTCTGAATATTTCACTGCAAAAAAAATCCTCTTTCATCAGTATTAGTAAACTTAAGGTCTTGTATATCTCCTTGCAGATCAGTTACTGATCATCACTTCATCAGTTCAATGTTGGTTTGAGCATCAATCTTTTCCAGTTTGCTTTCTTAGTCAGTAGGTCACACAAAAGAAACTAAGGTTCAAACCAGAACTTCCAGGCACTGCTTCCAGAAATAAAGAACACCTGAGTGTTCATCTGCAGCATAAGAATTTCTATAAGTTAGCAAGGGCAATAATATATATTCCTCTTTAGGAACCTGTATGAATACACTGTAAGAAAAATGAAGCACACTTTTACAGTTATAAATAATATATCCAAGGAAAGGGTAATAGTTTGTACCACCTTACAGAGATGTTCCATTGCAAAGCTAACAACAGAAAAAACATAAGCCATTATAGAAGAAAATTCACTGTAATTTCTTCTTATACTTGAAATGGAAAAAGGTCAAACTACACACAGTACTTTAATGCTTTAGCACTTTCATGTATTACTTGCGATAAAATTGAAATGCCTAACATGAATAAAACAGATTTTTGCCCTTATGGGCAGGAAGAAATACTTTATTCTTTAAACAGACCATACTACAGCGGTTAACTTTCCTTTTCTATTTCCTCAAAGTGAAACAGTGCCTTCCTTATCCATTATGCCTCCACTCCTCTAGGCCGGGATTCTGTATGTAATTGCCTGGAATTGCTTTCTCATCTCTTGCATTCATAATTTCAAAAAGTTAATGTTAAACTACAATATAGCTGATATGGATTTGTGGATGAATACTGTGGTTAGCAGCAGTTTCTCAACAGCCAAATGCATCAAAATAAAATAATAACATATCTTGTCAAGAATAATTTGACCTGTGATTTGCCCTAATACAGAGGAAAATTTAAAGCAAAGTGTTTTCTTCCTGTCCTCATAAATAAAACAACATGATTGTATTTGCTGCCACAGTGCAGAACTCTACACTTCTACACTGAAGTAGTTCTAGAGTCCAAGAACATTAAACCAGTGAAAATAAAGGAAAAACATCAGACTTTTATAGTCTTAAAATAAGAGACACTGGCCCTAAAGACTGAAAGAATTTTCTTTACAACTCATAGCTGCCAGTTTTACTCTATGTGTCCGTATGGGATTGTGAAGTTAAAAGGACAATATTTCTCATCTTCATCATGCCTAGAATCATGGAGTTGAATCACTTTTTTTAAGAGATCCAAGTAAAACATTAGAACTCTGCACTAAAATTTCAGATCTCTGATTCACTGATAAAAATTTCCAGGAAAGAGAAAAATCTGTGTAAGCATTCAACTACACTTTTCTCCTAAATCTTTCATGCATGTGTCTGTGCAGAGGGTGAAAAGGAATAATAATGGATTTGTCCACAGATAATGTAGGGGTGCTCTGCTCATCTTTTCAAGAGAGTTTTTTGCTGACTTTGCTATATTGCCATTTTAATATTCTGGTGTCATTGCTGAAGTGATGCCTCATTTACACAGAAATTGCTAATGGATACCCACATAAAGAAAGGCTGTGGAAATTTAGAAGACCAGAATTGGAAAGGTCTCTTTTAAAAAATTACTGTGTGACCACCTTGTTGCTTGTAAGGTCATTAGAACTGCCCTTTCTAAAACACAGATTAGATCAAGATGTATTTGAAGAAATCCAGATTGTATCTTTCAGTGACTCTTAAAACGTTATCACTTTACAAACTTAAAAACTGTCCTGTAGCATTTTCTTTATAGTATTATAAAATATGCTTTATGCCATGTAAAATCATGTAGTGAGACAAGGAGAAACTACATTGCATACAAGAGAGTAGATACAAAGTAATAGGTGTGTTTCACTCACATTCATATAATCTGTTCTGTATAATTACATATGGTGATGAAAATCCTAACAGACTGTGCATACCTGCTGCTGTATGAATGAGCGTACCAGGCAAGCTGATCCTTTCTGAAAGGATCAGAAATATGTGATGCATATTGCTACCTCAAGGAGGTTTAATCGGTGGGCCAACCGTCTCTTTGCCTTCAACATACCAGTTTTAATATCTCTGGTCCTTGAGTTTCATATTTTTTTATAGTATTAGCCTAAGAAGATATTTATGACAACAGACAAAGAAGAAATGTGGCTTTCAGTCCCTCTGCAAAAGGATTCTTTTTATCATCTGACATTCATATAAGATGTTTAACTATCCATGGCTGCTGATACTGGCATGTCATGGTCATAAATTCAAATTTCTTGCTGTTCTTTTAGTGTTCTAAAAGGCTGCCTCACCTACACACAAAAGAAAGCCCCAACATATGTAGTTTGTCTTCTGTAACTGTTATTGCAGCCAGATTTCCTATTCTGGATGCAGAAATTGCACTCTTAGTACCCAAGTTATCTTTCAGGCCAAATGTGTTGACTTAATACCACTGCTCAAAGAAGCCCAGGATAGTGTCTGTGTGCAGGTCAGGCTCTGTCTAATCACCCAGTTGCTGCCAGAGACATACCACTCACTTTTGTGATTCTAATGCTCTTCATAGATAGGAATTTTAGAAGATTCTATACTTCATCAAATCATAGTTGCTTTGAGTCATTACGGACAAAATGAAACAACAATTTTGTTCACTCTTATCTCAAAATGTGGGTTGCCCAGATGGATTAGTGACATGCTTTGTTATGTTGCAGTAACATGATGTCATCATTTTCTTTGCTTGAAGTGCTGCAACTTCTGGTCATCCCAACACTACTGAATAACTGGCATAAATCATTATGTGATCATTAAACCCAGCTCATAGTTTTGTTTCAGATTCCTACTGAAGTAGATCACTTGCAGCACTTTAGCAGCTATATATGCACTAGAAAATAAAGTAAGTGAAAAAATGGGCTAGCTTGTGCTGTGTTGCCATTTCTGCAAAAAGCAAACTGAGAAAAACAGTGTATTTGATGTTCAGCAAAATAGTAAAACTGTATCTGTATATTTAAATGATGCTTTTGTGAAATCTTGTAAATGGCAAACATTGAATAAAATTTAATTCAGTCTCCAGAACATCTGCCAAAATGACCATAATTTCCCACAACCATGGAAATGTATCTTGCTGCATGATTTAATCTCAGATCCACCTAACAGAAGTTAGTCAAATGTATTATTTCTTCAGCCTACACCTTTTCTAAAGGCAAATATATTAAAAGCTTAGAAACTTGGGGTTTTTTATGTCCCACCTTACTCCTTTTCCTAGTATGCCTGATCTTTCTATTATTAAATTGAATTTTTAACAAAAGGCAAATTTTTAAAAGAACCTGTGTGTCATTGCGAAAGTTAAAAGCAATTTTAAAATGTTTTAATAAGGAGAGACTTTTAAACTTTCCTCAAGGCAACTTCAAGTAATTTAATTGCAGTATGTGCAAACAGTTTCTAATGAGATTAACAGAAGTTTGCTTCTAATTTTTCCACTTTTCACCCATTCCCAAGAGAATTTTTGAAGACTTGTTACATGGGAAAAACACCCAAGAAAATAATATTCCCTAGAATTAGCAAGCATCACCTTTTACTAATCTGAAAATTATTTAGTATATATTTTCCAAAACTGCAGAGAGGGGCAAAACTGTTATTATCCCCACTACTAATTTGTACTGACTTTTTTATCGCTTATCATCTCTCATATCTTCCTACAAGAAGTCCTCCCATTTTCTTTTATCAGCATATTATTTCTACAAAAATGTTTCACCTTCATATAATGTCAGTAGGCATATCAACCAGCATTTTGGAAAACCTGACCAGCAAAACAACTGGTCCACAATACATTCTGCAATAATTTGCAGAATGTAGAATTGTTGAAAATTACCCACTCCCCCATGCAGTTATTGCTTTAGTTTGGTCTGGTTTTCCCTATTCAGAAACATAGATTCAAAGCAGCAAGAATATGAATCTTTATCATTTCCTGACCCTCTGTGGGCTGGGGATGAGCCCTTTGTTGGAGCAGAAGGGAGCTCTGATCTGCAGCCCTGGCTCTTCTAAGCTTAAATTCTGCAATCCCAAAGGAAAGGTGTGAGCAAAGCAAAGGAAACCTCAAATTATTTGTGGTTGAAATAGGGCTATTATTCTCTAGACATAAACACCCTTTTTGCCCTGGAAGACTGAAAGAACAGGACTGATCATATGCATGCATATGAGAAAAAAAGTATAAATAGCACGTTTTCCCAAGTCTAAATCTTACAATAATTTTTTTCTCCAAGTTTTAATAATAAAGAGATTTAAAATGATGCCAGATTAAAAATCCATTGACCTTAAAAATGAACAAGTAATTAAAAACTTGCTAAGATTTTAGTAATTTGGGCTCATGCTACTCAACATCACTAAAACAACCATCACACTGTGTGGGCATATCAAACAACAGGACATCCAGAGATGTGAACATGAAAATGTTTTAGAGTGGTGTCACGGTTTGCCTCAGTTGTCTAAAACAGGTCTCTCTGCTCATATGCATCAAATAGGCATCTGCTTTTACTCTCAGGATCTGACTGAATGAGTCAAAACACTACCCATCCAATCTGTCAGACTGATTTGGCACAGACACCAAATCCATTCTCAGGGTAGAGTGTACAAGGACAACTTTCTACATCTAGGAAACACAAGTGAAAAAGTAGGCACATCATGTGAAAGGACCCCTATCTAGTAAATGCAAAAAGAGAAATTAGAACTTAGAGGAATGGTAGACATTTCTTAGGAAGTCAGTCTCTCTTTAGTAATCAGATTAAATTGCATTTGGAAGTGGACCCACTCTTAACTATGTGGAGCAAGTAGTTGAAGGCAGTGTTCCTCTGCCAAAGCTGATTAAAACAGAATGATTTTCAAACAAAATGACATATAATGGAGCAATTATATATGGAAATGAAAGCAAGAACTGTGCCAGTCATATTCCCTACCATCAAGATTCAGAGGATAATGTTTATGAGAAAATTGCATACAGAGGGACAACATTCTGCAAGGCTGAAAATGGAACCAAGTTAGGAGTAGATAATTTCTTTGAAAAGAGTTCTGAGCTAGAAGTAAAATCGATTTTAGCATTCTAGATTTATACAGTTGTGAATAGGGATATTGTGTTGGGCTTCCCTTCCTTGACAATGGAATATACGAGAGGGAAGTCAAAAGAGATAAATCCCTGCCTTTACTGAGAAAGGTCAAAGTGGAAACTAAAAGCAGAATACCAGGTGATGTAAGCTGGCATGCACACCAATGAAGTCACGAGAATGAATATTTCAACCATTCTGAATGACATAAGTATCTAAAGCAGGTACTAGCAAGTTAATTTTTGAACTTTCAAAATCAGAAATGCTAAATCTTTCTGAAAAAGTTGTCATTAGACAGCTTTTTCTAAGCAAAAATTCTGATCAGATAAGTATCATCTTGGTAAAAAATGTTATTTTCCTCTCATCCCAAGGTGAGAGGTGTTATTTTCCTCTCACCCAAGTAAGGAAAGATGAACCCACAACTCATATTTGGCTTGTTTCAAATGGTTATTTAGTAATTGTCTGGACACAAAGTCTGTTTCCTTTACAATCCATGTTCCGTCTCTGGTTCTCTCTCCTTTTGCATATATATGTGCACACCTGTGTGTGTGTGTGTGTGTGTGTGTATACATATGTACATGCATACATATATATATATATGTAAATGCATACCTATATGTAGAAATATACATGCAACAACATCAGCTTCACACCAGAACAGCTGTTCAGACTAGACAGCCTCACGCTAGGGTCTCCTGCATCACTTGGAACTTCCATACCAGCATGAAGATGGGATGGATGATTTCCCAGATGAAGACACCAACAGATATGCAAAATAGGTGGTCAAACATCAAGAAGACTTTACAGATTCTCAGCATCTATAACAAAGCCTAAAATTATCTCCCACAGCCAGGCTATTCACACTGAGAATAGTGGTCCATACCTTCTACGACAGTATCAAGCACTCTAGAACTAATAGAACTGGCATATTTCTGCTCTATCTAGGAGGTTAAAACAACTAATATCTCTAGAGAGACAGCTCATTCAGATGCTAGTGGAGCTAAGAATGAAACAGTGACTCAGTGCTTTCTATGAGGAGGGGCCTTTAGGTATATCAAACAGGAAACCCTCAGGGATGTGTGCTGTGGGTAGAAAGCGCGAGTAACTCTGAGTCTTTTGCTTCGGTCCCGTTTGCTTAGATAACACGACTCAGGCCTTATCTAGTCTCTGATCAGAGGCGAGCCGAGCATCAGAATTCCCGCAGATCTTGGCTTAGCTCACGCACAGCAGTTTAATTTATGCAGGGAAATAAAGAGACGAGAAAGGGCTCTTTTCCGCTTATCGCCAGCAGATTTTATGACCGGAACATGGTGCGGAGAAGACGGCCAAAATGGCGCTCAGGGCGTGTTATAAGATGAAGGTGAGGGGAGGGCAGCCAGGAGAGCCAATCACTGCGGAGGACCACAATGATTGACAGTGGGGCCGGCCAATGAGTCGGCTGTCTGGACCCAGCATGGGAACCAATGAGCTGTTCCCCTGGGCGGGGACAGCCCCTGCCGCCCTGGGCTGGGACGGGCCCGCCGAGCCGGGGCTGCACCACTCCAGCTGCCGCGCGGGGGCGGGGAAAGGACCAACACCGCGCAGGAGGGGGAAAGGAACCGGCACACCCCAGCCCGGTAGGGCCAGGCCCGGTCGCAAGCCACGCCCAGAGGCACCACAAGAGATGTGGTGCATTTTAATGCTGAAAACTAGGAAATGTAGGTATTTGGGGGTTCCCTGAAATGCCATGGTGACATAACTAGAGGTTTGGAAATCATTGTTTTGGAATTCAGTATCTATTGAGGGAGATAGAAATTACTTAGGCATTGCTTTGAGCATGTCATTTAGTACCTAACATGATTTTTGGACAAGCTCCCCTGTTGTACAAAGGAATAATAAGCCTTTCCTAATGCACTTCAGCTTTGTGTCAATAAAATGTTAGAGGTGGTAATACAAACAAATAATGTGATAACTGCAGGTAAACAAACTGAGACTAATAACTGGAGGTAATCAAACTGCAAGGACCCTAAAAATAGCTTTGTTACACACTTTAGTTGTTAGAAAGCAATATTGAATTAAACACCTAAAAGAAATTGTAGGGGTCTCAATACATCCCTAGTATTGCACAATACATTTCCTGAGGACTTCAAACAGGAATTAAGACTCATTTGTCTCAGGAATCAAGACAACAAGTGTTGTCCCAGTTACAGAGGATGACGAGGAGGAGCAGCAAAGAGAGGTAAGCAGATCTCTGTTGCAGTTTAAGGTCAAGTTAACAGCTGGAGTGGCAATACCATCAGTATTCAGGGGAAATTACTAGTCTGAGCAGCAATGACAGAAATTATTTGAACATATTCCCCAAAACAGAAGAAAACTATGATGGTCTGTAAAGAACCACCAAAGAACCTGTGAAAATGCAGAGATTCATCCACAGCAGAATTTCCAAGAGACACGCTCTACATTAAAAAATATTCCAACTTACTTTATTATCAGAAGATCCCTGGGGTTATTGGGAACATAGCCTCTTCACTTTTCTGATGTCTGAAAGTGTAAACGTCAAAAGAAAACAGCACAAAGAAAGGAAAGTATAGAGTATGAGAAAAGTGGAGGTAGAAGTTTAAAATAGCCACATACAAACCAGAGGGTTAAATCTGTCATGATATTGTTTTTTCTTGGTTGCATTTCCTTTGTAGCTGAAATTCAGTGAAAGCTCTGAAGACCACTCGTATAGAATAATATTTTCTGAATTTCAAAGCCATATGTAGATACTTTTTTGTGTCTGTTTCAAGGAATGGCTAAAATAACATCAGTATACTTAAATGTAATTAATTGTTTCTTGTCCTTTTTTCAAAGCGGTAATTCCAATTATTGCAAAGGCTATAGAGAGTCCCAGTTGATTTTCTCTAGGAAAAGTTTTTGTAACTCGAGCTAAAATTACAAAAAGAAAATTATTGTTCCTCTTAAGAAAGTGAAAAAGAACTGTTCAGTTTGGGTTTGGTTTTGCCTGATTTTTATAGAAATAAAAGGTGTCCCACCTTGTTAAGCTGTGTGCAGTAAACCAGGGAAATTAGTACCATCACTGGATCCCAGTTTGGTCTTCCAGGCAATACAGGTAGTATTTGAGATGAAGCTGTATATTGCCAATGCTGTCCTGTTCAGATGCATGAATTTGGGATGCTTTTTCCTGTAATCTCATTGAAAACTTCTAAAAAGAAAGCAAAGTTTTTTGTACCTGATGAAAAAAGAAAAACCTGCATGCAGGTCACTTTAAAAGTGTGTTTCTTTTAAGGCCATGTCATCATCGGAAGGCAGAGAAAACCAAGCCAGCAAAATGCTTCTTGTAGGGACATAATTTCAACCACAGCAGTAGCTCCAGTGAGGCATCCTTCAAATAGGTATCTGCCAGTCCAGTATTGTCCTCCATGTATTAAGCCTTTATCAAGAAACACATACTTCTACTTTATCTAAATTCAAAGAAACTTTTGTTATACACCCTTTGTTATGAAGGACCTAAACAAATTGCTCCAAGGAAGAAAATGTAAAATTGTAAATACCAAGAGAATCCAAATTAAAAATGCATTTGGAGGAAAAAACCAAATATAAGAAAGGTATTTCACAGATGTCTATAATCTGTCCAAGGTAGTACTTCTTTTGACTGCAAAAGGAGCCTTTCTTTCCTGTACTGTCTAATGTTAAAATTTGTTTATTATATTTTATACCGTATGTGAGGTTTTTAGAGCAAATATGGTATTTGTTAACTCCAGAAAAATCAAACTACAGGGAAAAGCAAGATAGTAACTAAGAATTCAAATGCACAGAAAGTAGGCAATAAGGTACCTGGAAAGCAAGTGTGTGAATACATAGTCAAAAGAACATGAGATGCTGTTTGTATTGCAATTCACTTCTCACAGAGGGTAACTTAAAATGGAGTTGGTGGGCTGCAGGGATAGAAAATTGATCTTCTAATAAATAAGATTTAATAGAAGATTAATCCAGGAGATCCATCTCCCAGTCACAGATCTACAACAACTTTTTTTTTACCTTGCCTTTTATATTATAATTTTCCTTCTGTAAAATGGTAATGTTGACACTTTGACCCTGTCTTTTCTCTCCCCTTTCTGTCCATTTCTTCTATTCAGAGCATATATTCTTTAGAGCAAGAGTTATCTTCTGTTGTCATTCACTAGCATAATTGGTGGCTGGTTTTGGTCCAGTGATTTTAGCACTATTGCTGTGAACAGGCATAGAGACAGAAAGAGTGTTTCCCCTCCAGCCAGGGATATCCAAACTGGCAAACATTTTGAAGGTGGGGGTTGGGGGTACTGCTGATGCCAGTCTAATTATTGATTGAATTGTTTTTTTACAGACACTAGTGGATACTTGTGATGGATACTTGAGCTCTAAAGGTTAAAAATTATTTACTTACTGTATAGGTAGGCCTCCACAATGTTCCTGGTCTGTAACCTTCATCTATTTAATTTGTTATTACAGTGACATCATACGACCAGTAGAAGTTAGGAAGGCCATGTTCTGTTGAATATCCTGCCACCTAAATTGAGACTGTTTTAAAGTGAGATCACACACCCAAAAGTGAGCAGGTCTAGACCAGATTTATAGCAAAAGCCTTCTCATAGTACCCTATATGAAAACCTTAACACACAAACTGTTTCATCTATGAGAAATGCATAGCAAAATTTACAACCAAATATTTTTAGATGGGTTTTAGTTAGTTTTAAAAATGACTGATACAATAAGTCTGCTAGGAAAACATAGTACATTTGAGAAAGAATTTGAAGTAGAATTTGGAGATTAAATTTTATGTAAAATGTATACGCAAATAGAGATAGTAAATTATGTGCTTCATTATTTGATTTTATTTTGGTAAAAAGTATTTGGGACAAAGTATTTATTAGTCTTTAAATGATACAATATAGGCACTATTGTCCTACGAGATAATTTGAACTGATAAAAAAATGCATTATTTTAACAGCTGCACAGAGAATTATTTGTATGCAAAATCATAACCAATATTTGCTTGTGCTTCAGTTTTACTCTCAGATAATTTATGTGGTGATTCATTTTCCACTTACTTCACCGTTCCACTTCATTAACAGTAAAGAGGAAGATGACTAAAAAAAGAATCATATTTCTGCCTGGAAAATTTGTATTTCCTACAAATAGTTGACAAAGACTGCAAAGAAATCCACAGCCTCATTTTCTTTTCAGTGTAATCACACTTAAAATGCATCCCCTGTTCTCTTGCCTCCAGTATGATTTGAGTGGAGTGTTGATGGATGATAATAAGACACACTTTGTGAAGTTCAGACTCATCCTATACCACAAAAAAATATCAAATGCATTTAGTAAGCTGACATCTATAGAGGCTTTTAAGACATACTGAAACAAAACAATCTGCAGTGTCTTCCAATTTTCAAATGTGAGGGATCTGCAAGTGATTTAAACAAAACCTATTTTATGTGCCAATATGTGTAAAATATGTGTATACACATACTGAGTATGAGAATGTAAACTTCTAATAAATATTTTACACATTTTCAGCTATAATATTTGCAAAAATATTTTTAATTAATAGAAAAATTTTGAATACTAAAAAATGACTAATAGATAGGCTATTGGGGGTTTTTAGTTGACTATTTTGTTTTCAGGAATGGAAATCTAGCTTTGAGCTGAGCTGATATTCAAGTTGTCTTATTGAAAATCACATTTTGAGAGGTCAGCATGAATGTATCTGCCAGTGCTGTCCTGAAGCCACATGAGAAAGCACTAAGACCCTGGACAAAAGATGTTTGAAGAACCAGAAATGAGTCAGTAGTAGGTGGTCTGTTAGATATGCACTAAAACCATAGCAGGAATATACTGCCATGAATGGAGACCATCAGATTTCTCACAGGTATTGTTTCAGGTAATTTTCAGTACTCAGAAGATGTTCTCTTTTATTTGAAAGCATCTCACAGAGATGACAAAGAAAATGTTGATCGTCATGAGCCTTGCAGAGTGATGGTCAGAGTCCCTCCCTGTCATGTTCTTTCATTTTAGTAGAGATGTAGCGTGAACACCTCTCTTTCTTTCCCACTCTTGTTTCTAGTGAGACTTGGAGCCCCTGTATCACACTGGAATAAAGATTCTGGGGCAGATCTGAGGATGTTGGACTGTGTTATTTTTACAATACAGACTATTGCAACAGCAATAACAGAATATGTAAATAATTAAAAAAATAAAATATGAATTGTAATGAATACCCTCTCTTGATGTAGTCCAATATGCCATACATAGGACAAATCAACCTGATTTGTGTCTAGCTATATTCCTGCTATGCAAAAGTTTGTGTTCAAATGCTTCCTATTTCTAGGGACTTAGATGCTGCAAATCTAGGTTTGGTCAGCAATACATGTCACTAACTGGCAATACTGTCTGTTTTCTGACAATGTCAGTCAATGTTACCATGCAGACTTAAATCAAGGTAGGATTTGGCCATTTTTGGAAATCACAGAATCACAGAATAGGTAAAGTTGGAAGGAACCACAGTAGGGTCATTGGTCCAACCTTCCTGCTCAAGCAGGGCCATCAAAGAGCACATTTCACAGGATTGCATGCAGATAGTTCTTGAATATCTTCAATGAGGAAGACTCCAAAACCTCTCTGGGCAACCTGTAATCCAGGTAGGTTGGCTGTAATGAGAGCTCAAGAGATCTAGATGCACTGATCCTTCTCACAATAATGGCCAAGATAAGACAAACTGATGGATCCTGTCTTCGATATACGTACACATTTCAGTTTACAAGGCTCCTTTGCAGAAGAGCTGTCCTTGACTCCACACTTCCTGCACCAAAGATGCTCGTAATCAGTCAGAACTCAGGGCCATACCATAGCTTTACATAAAAGCAGGAAAAGGATAATATTTTCACACTGTTATGAATTTTACCAGTTGATTTCTCAATGCTGATGCTGTCAAATTTCACAGCTTAGCTTTTCCAAATACCCCTCAGATGTGAGTGGGTCCAGCAAGCCCAATTACAGTGTGCCAGAACAAAGCCTTGTTAGATTTAGCAGTCCCTTTGCTTTTATGTGTGCTGGATGATAAACTGCATAAAAACATTCATCTGGTCTCTGCACTTGTGTTAACAGAGTTTTTTCAGACACTTTATGGTCTAAAAGATAATCCCAGTTTGGAACACAGTAGCTTGGGAAATATTTTATTTTATTTTGCAGATGAATTACATTTGCAGACTCCTGAAGGTCTGAGATTGCTCATGTATCCAGGTTCCATTCTTGCTAAAGAGCCTGATGTCCCACTGCAGCAAGAGGATAAGTCCCTCCTGAGAAAACAGCTACATCCAATGCTCACACATGTAGACACAATATTAATTATTTCTATGCATCAGGGTCAAGTAAAACAGTTAAGCTATAGTTTAATAGTGGGTGGCAACCTTATTTCTGTTCTTGTTTCTGAATTATCTATGGTTTAGTAGGATTTTTTTGTTTAGTAAAGCAATGATTTGGAAGTATAATAAATCCCCCAAGATGCATTCAAAAATATCCAAGAAACAAAGAACTAAGAACAATGTTAGAATACAGCTCAAATGTGTTTTAAGATACCAGAAGCTTTGCCTCCAGCTCTTAATGGTGGTGGCTTGACTGACTTCAAACCACACACCTGATGGGAATATTTAGCCTACTGTACCACCCTAAATCTACTCAGAAGACAAACTTGCCAAAGAAGTGTTCTGCATTGGTATAAGGGCACAAACACTGGCTGCTTTGAAATAGTGATCTGTTCCCTGTGTGCCCAATTACTTGCTCATAAATGGATGATATAGGAGAAACTCCTTCAGGAAACATTGGTTGCCTATTTCTTACTGTATAAACCGTAATTTAAAGTTGGAAGGATTGGTAGAAATGTGTGCTGCCACCACACCTTCTGTTCATGAGCTGAAAGTTGGTGGCCATATCACATGCCATGGGAGAAAGCATCTCTTCACTCCCTGTAAATAAGTGAGATCAGAATAGAGAGGCTTTCTGCCCTTGTAGATTTTCTGGCAAATTTATATCAGCGATGAGTGTGCCTCAGGTGGCTTTAACCAGCCTGGGTACTGACAGGAAGCTAGATGTGGCAGCTGAGAAATTACATTTAAGGTGTTCATTCACTAGCACTGGGCCTGACATGTAAATATGCATGACCTTAAAGGAATGATGTGAAAAATGTGATTATGGACTGTATTTTATAAATCATGTCCACCACAGTGAGCAATGAAAGTTTCGCACTGGGAGCCGTAAGAATTATTATCTCGTACAGCAGATGGTTAAGTGAAAGAAAGATACAGAAAACCTCATTGTGGAATAGCCAACCCAAAGGGAAAACTTCTTTTCATCTCTCAATAATTTCTGCCATATTCTTATGCCTTAACTAAAAGAGTATTATTACTTTATGGTTCCACATTCTTTACACAAGGCTGGGTACTTTGTTGCATATAGAAGTGTTAGATTCATTCTTATTGGACTAAGGAACTGATCTCAGGAAAGTATGTTGACAACGGATTCCAGAAATTATTTATGTGTTGTGGTAAAATCAGAAATGGGCCTGGTTCTGAAACATAGATGAAGGCATACTGAGCTCTTTCGTCTACCTCAAAAGAAGCAGAAAGTGCACAGCTAGAAGTCCTCTGCCTATCCCAGTCTTCAACTGAAAAATTCTAAGAATTGCTGTGTCCTGGAAAAGGAACTGATATGATGGCTGTCAAGATACTTGCTCAAGCTACGGGTTTTCATCAGCTTTCACTCTTATTTTGACACCCATAGAACATAAAATGTTCTTGATTTATACTGGAAAAAAGACTTCTGGTTTTGTCACAGTGTACGATTCAGTGGGTAATCCCCAGGATAGAAAATGTACTTGTATTTTTCTTTGTTGCTAATCCTATTGTGCAATAGTGGTTATGGTAGGCTGTACCTACAGTTTGTGCTTCCCAGTAAAGGTTTAGCTGTTCTAAAATAGTTTTAATACTAGTTAATCAACACTTCTAAGAAAAATGAAAAATTATTCAGGGAGGTTTAAGTGAATTTTTTACATAGTGGCCTCCAAATATTTTGTTATCTGTGTGTAACTGCAGGAGGGACATGTGTTCCTGTGATTACAAACAGTAATCACTGCATATGTTTCCAAAACATCAAAATAATACATGCAAATGTAATGAATTTGAGAGACAAAAAAACCCAAATCCTTGTGGCTGCCTTTAAGTTAATATAAGAACTTTCCATTGCTTGATAAGAAGCATTTAAAACAGTTCTGCTAAAACAACAAGGAATATAGTTAAAAAACTAGAAAGAAGGAAAATAAAAATGGAATGCAGCTGGTATTTGTGTGTATCATTCTCAGAGAAAGTTTTGAAGCAAGTATGAATATTTTCCTGGGATAATGTCACATTATATGTTATTTATGGGTTACTGAGACTAAGAATTACTGGGAAATGTTGCTTCAAACTCTCCTGTTCCGAACAGTGGCTCCCATTTCTCTTTCTATCAAGGCTGTACCCCTCCTTTTGCCTCCAGTTTTTATTACGAAAATTAAAATACCCCATAAAACAAAACACTTTGGCTGTAATTCTTGGATCTATTGATTTAGCAAGTCACCATCTACAACCAACCCACTTTCTTTACATTTAAGAAATCCCCTGGAAATCCCCCCAGGTTGCTGTTGAGAGCATGGACACCTTCTCAAGGTTTGGGTGGGCTGAGCACGGGCAGGTCCACATGTGCTGCTGTTCACTACTCTGCTCGTCCAAAGCCCCACATGAACAGCTGGAGCCTGACCTGTGAAGCAACCAGATGTCTGCTTACTGTCTTGCATTTGCATTTCCAACATCCCCAGGTAATTTTCTTACCTTTAGACCAAAGTTTATTTGGGATTCTGTTGCAAGGCTGTCAGAAACTACTGGATTTTTTGATTGTTCCCTGCTCTGTGGTCCCTGAGCCTGTCTGGGTGTTACAAATAGATGATTTCTATGCGTCCAGGGAAATATTTTCACAGCTGACTGTGAAAGTCTGAGAAATCAGAAGCTTGTGCATTTAGTTAGCTTGGCAAAATGCAGAAAATTTAATTGAAATTGCCGTGTTCACTGACATCTGCTAGAAACCAATCTGCAAGATCAACTATTTTTCCTCATAAATATTTAATCAACAAACATGCTTATAGAGTACACTATCTATATTAAGGTAAATTAAAACAAAACTAATTTAAGTTCAGACCTTAGAAGTAGTCAGATTTAGTAGTAATACAGCTAGCTTTCATAGTAATGAAGTAGTAAAAAAGTAATAATAAAGTAATACTGTTATCAGTGATAACTTATATATATATATATGTAAGCATATACACATATATGCTAGCAGATATATACCCATATGTTCCAGGATACTACTAATAGAAAAAGTATTGTTTTGCATGTGTACATACCTGTAAGTATAAGTGTACAAATGTACACACATTTCTTTGCCTATATCTATATGAATGCTTTTATGTGTCTGTATGTACATAGAAATTAATACATGCACAGTGTACATGCATCATACATTTAGAAGATATATGCAATATAAATTGCTGATATTTTATGAAATAGTGACAAAGAAAATGTCCATTTCTAGTGACAAAAAACATAACTTTAATATTATGTCTCAACAAGCTTTGCTTACTCTTTTACTTTTACTTTGAAATTACTTTTAACTGCCTGTCTATATTCTACTGTAAAATTGTTGGCTTTTTCCATCAGTTTCTCCTAAAGGGAAAGGTTAGCAATGAGGAGTGAGTCAGTTTGCTCCCTATAACAGGTAGCTGTTAGTAAGTTCTATTTCAGCTCTAAGAAGGTATCTCTATTCAGTGATATGACTCCATGATTTATGTATTTCTTCTCTAGTTAATATATGTTGGCTTGTACATCCTGGAAAAGTCCACTAAATTTTGCAGTCCCTCTAGTAGTGGGTTCAGTATTTGAAACTTTCCAGCTTCCCATTTTGCATTTTGGATTACACAGTATGTTTCTTTACTCTTGGAAAGTGGCTTTTGACCGCAAGTTAGAAAAGTGTAGTAGAGAATAGCTATTACACCAAAAACAGTAACAAAAGTTTCCTGTAACATTTCTTTTATCTGCAGAAATTCAAGTTCATTCAGGTATATAATACATACTTTTTGTCCCAAAGCCTTTACATATTTTGCCCAAGCAAAAAATTTTCTTCAGTACTGCCTAAGAAGTATTGTTTATTAGATGCTTAACCTGATACTTAAATTATTCTTAAGATGAACTAGAAGTTAAATAGATGTTCAAATAACAGGTGAAAAATGAATCTAGAATTTTGTATAGTAAATATTATGATTATTATTACATTTTGTATAAATTGTATTTTAAGTTACTACTTTAACTTTTTTTAGCAATTGAGTAATTATAAACAGTCTCTTTATAAGTAATTTATTAAGGCTGCAAACACATTTCATTTTGATCCATGGTATTTTATTATCTCTTCCTTGCAGATTACTGTCTGTTTTAAAACCCAGTACTGCTACCAAGTGTAGCTGTTTGCAAAATTTCAGTGTCCTAAATTATACTATACTACTGTAGCAATTGCATAGAGTGGAACCAAAACACTATTGAGTCAAAGGTCTCCATTCAACGCAATAGGGACTGAACAAACATAAATCAAAGTAAAAAGATTTTCTGGATTTAAAACCAAAAAATAAAAAAGTAATTTCAATAAATAATTTCAAATTACTTTTCAAACTTTCAAATTAATTTTCTGATTTCATTCTAGAATGGATTGTCATTAAAAACACAGTTTGTTTGATCACTCATTCTCATTTAACCAACAGTTTTTCCTGAGATTTTCCTTATGCTAGACCTTGAAAGTCATTATGGAAATGTAATGACTCACAGCATTTGTTTAGTAATCTTTCTTCGGAAGAAGAAAATAACTGCAAGCCTTGTAATTATTGAGAAATATCAGCAATTGCACTTCACTTCTAAAGCAATATAATCAAATGTCTGCTTACCTTGTAATTATGATAACAATCTCTGGGTGCTTTGTATTATTTATTCAATTCCACTGTATTTTAGTGAATGTTTTATTAAAGAAAAAAATAATTACATCCCTTTATAATAATGAACTCCACTTACTAAATGTTTTTAATGTATCATTTCAGAATTCAGAAAATAGACTCTAAATTTTAATTGCTATTTTTCTTTCAAAGTGCATTTACAAAGGGAGAATTCTTCAAAGGTAGAAAACACATTTTTCATTGTTATTTCTTGTAGATCTGCCAACTTGCATACTCAAATAAAATAGCTGGAAAGCATGTTCAAAACATCTTAGAATCCTTTTGGGTTCTGGCTTGGTTTGGGTTGGGTTGGGGTTGTTTTAACAGTAGGTTTAACCAACATTTATTATTAAGTCACTGAAACCACACAGTTTATTGTAAGTCTTTCAAAACACACTGCATTTGTGTGCAATAGAAGGGAGGGAGTCAACCAAAATCTTCAGTCTAGAGTTCACCTGCATGTGTCCCTTACAGATACTTTGGGGTCCAGTGGGCATTCCTCCCTGTAAATTTTCTGTGTCTAGGTTTACATTCAGCCTGTTTGACCTCCTGAGTCACAAGGCCAGATATCTTTTTCTTTTTTACTCGAACTGTGTTTTTCAGACATGAGTAGTGTCTAAAGAAATCCTTTTTGTCTGTATTCTCATGGAACTGTGAGAAGAAAAACAATAGCAGGAAATGATCAGAGCTGAGATGCTTCAAGTAACTTCAATAATTCATGAACAAAAAAAAAGCTGGATGTTGAGTCTAGACCTGGCAGGAAGCTTTGTAAAATCCACAGAAGGGGAAAAACAGATTTCATGGCTTCATATATAAAACCAATTTCTTAAGAATTTGTTTTTAACAGTGTTCTATTTAAATGGATCTCCAGTTGCTTTTTTTTCATACACAACTCAAAGTAACTTTTGAAGCTTGTTGAAAAACTTTCAGAAGTCTGCCAAGAGATAATTCACTCAATTTGAGTTAATAGACAGAGAACTAAGCTCAAGTATTCATATTGGAGAAGTCTCTGAAAGTCTAAATCAATTTCCTTTCCATAATACAAGACATATATCTCTGTGCATACATGCAATTTGAATCTATAATCTTCATGCATGTGACTGTGTCACAGTTTAACCTATAAATAACATTAATACATTCTAATTTTCAGTTAATAAAAACTGGAAATATGCTTTTATGAAACTGTACCGCAAGTGGATAAAGTTTGTCACACAAAAGTACAGAATTTAACGTGTTTTTAGAAATGTGTTGTTCTCACCAAAGTTGCATTACCTGTCCTGAAAAGAAATCAGCCAAATAAATAACACAGACCAGATATTATTAATAAGAAGGGAATTAATGAAGCTGTGCTGATCATGAATTTGAAAAAATCTTACAAGAAAATAATTTGGGAGTTTAAAAATGAGCTTATGATTATGCATAATTAGTAAATTAGCATGGTTTTACTGTTGATAAATTTAGTAGATTATTTTGACAACACTTAGTATTTTTTACTTAAAAAACAATCCACAAAATTTTTCCGAACAGCTGGTTTACCAGCTGCACAAAATCTGAGAAAGGAGCATCCTCCTTAGCCAGTGGGATAATAATGCGTGTCATACACATGATGGTGATCCACTTTTTTCACATGAGAAAAGGCACCTTAGCTATGAAACTCCCAATCCATGGAACTTTCCAGGTATGAGTCCTGCTTTGGATGTGAAGCTGTAACAAACAAGAGCAAGATGATCTTTTCCGTACATGTACCACAGCACTGGCTGTATATTACCTGCATTGCTGAGCTGACCTCTTAGGGATTTTTTCACTGCCTCACTGCTTTTGTCTGCCTTCTCCTTTTGCTTCCTCCCAACACTTATTTTCACTGGAATAAAATCCATCTTCTCAGTTATTCTCGGTTCAATCCACTATTACTGGAAGCAGTACAAAATACAACTTTTCGATCAAATTTTCAAAAATGTATCTTCAATCTTAAATCTTCCAGGTTAATCCAACATCCACCTGAGATCTTTGCTTTATTTCTCACTTTAGCATTAAAAGACTACAAAAACACCTTGTCAAAATATCTGCTGATCACAGTCAAGGTTACAATGACCAATCAATTGCCTACATGTTGGGTTTGGGTGGAAATCCCAGAGGAGGAAGGAATGGCAGAAAAAAATATGTGATGAACAGACTGCAGCCCCCATTCCCCATTCCCCTGTGCTTCTGGGAGAGAGGAAGGAGAAAAATTCAGAAGTGAAGTTAAGCCTAGGAAGAAGGGAGAGCGGGTGGGGAACGTTTTTAAGGTTTGGGTTTATTTCTCATTATACTACTTTGATTTGATTGACAATAAATTATATCAATTCTTCCCCAAGTCAAGTCTGTTTTGCCCATGATGGTAACTGGTGAGTGACTTGTCACTGCTCTTATCTCAGCCAATGAGCCTTTTGTTGTGTTTCCTCCCCCATCCAGGTTAGGAGGGGAGTGATAGAACAGCTTTGATGGGAACCTGGCATCCAGTCAGGTTCAACCCAGCACAGTGTAAAATCATTAATATATTTATGTAAGTCCTCTCTTCTTCAAAGTGCAACACTTTAACTGACTACTGGAATATTCATGCAAATTTGTCTATTAAATGTGTTTGGGTGTTAGAGCCCCTTGTGACATTCATTGATCACATTTACTGTTTTCTTCCCCCATTGTCTGTGTCTTCCCTCTTCTCCTTTGCCACCATATTTTCCATTTAACAGATTCTTGCTTTTTGTGTTCTTATTTCTTTTATTCCTTATGTTTCCACTTCTCTCTTCTAAAATTCTTGCCAGCTGCTATTTTTTAAACTTTGTTCCCCTACTTCAGAACCAGAAGAACATCGAGACTTGAGGTGAAGCTTCAAATATATTGTTTTGCTCCTGAGTGTTATGGCAGTAGAAAGGAATAATGAAGGTCTTCTCATTTATGCTAGCAGTGAAGTTCTTGGACTTTTCAGTACTTACCCAATTGATTAAGAAAGCAACATTTTAATACATATTTCCTTTACTCCTCCTGTCCACTTGTCCTTCATTCTCTTTGTAAGGAAAATCAAAGATCACCCATCTTATTCCCTACTCTCCTCCTATCTCCAGTTTGCCTCCTCTGGTCTTATAAAAAAGTTGCAAATATAGGATGAAAATCTCTCATCCATATCAAAGACCAAAAGTCACACCCTGTCCCTAACAATGTAGTTATCTCACTACATATATTACATGAGAACCTTTGTCTTGCTTTAATCTATATTATAATAATTTCACTCCTAAAATAAATTGTTAGTTTTCATCATTTATTTCATGTTGTTTAGCTTTTTGACATGTACCTAATTAGTGTAAAAATATCTCACTAAAAAAATATATCTGCCTGTCATTTTAATTGATGTGATCAGGGACATGATATTTAAAAATAATCCTGTGCTTTGTTCCATATAGTGACCTGATGCCTCATTAGAGTCAGCTTTTCAATGTGCCTCTGTGAATTCTTTGCAGTCTTATTACGCCAAGCTAGGATTCGTGAGGCCAAGATGAGGAAGACCGTGATATACTAAGCAGGGATAGAAGAGTGCAATCCTTTCACCAAATATCTTACAGGGTTAAGAGAAAGCCCTGATGAAAATGGAAGAAGAAAAACAACATTGAAAGATTAAGTAATGTTCCAACAATTAGAGCCTGGTATAGAACTGAAAGATCAAGTTCACTGCCTGCTGTTCAGACTGGACTGGTTCAGAACATAGTGCTGAATTTCTCTTTAGAAGAAGGTCTGCAAGGAAAAGAATTGTATGTTTGGGTTTTTTTCACTTATCATCTACATGAATTGAAAGGGCATTTTATAGGAGAAACTGTGGCTATCCTACACACAAGGCACTGTACAGCCTGATCTATTTGGATCTGTGTTGAGCAGGAGGATGGAGTAAATGGCCTCTGGTGGTCTCTTCTAACCCTTCACACCATCCTGTGAATCTCTACAAGTGCCATTATTCTCTGATCAGAAGCTGAAAATGTTTCTTGGAAACACAGCCTTGTTTATATGGACATGATTTGCATTGTAATTTTCCTGATATGGAGCTGTTCTGAAGGCCATTAATTACCATCATGTTCAAACTATCTATTAGGAAGAGTTAGCCTGTGAAGTCAGATTTGCACATCACTAACATTGCGAACTCTGCTACTCACACAGACAATTTACCTTTGGGATGGCTATCTAAAAGGGAATGCCCACACATACTTTGTGTTTGGCCTCTAGTCAGATTAGATGTAGATTCAGTCATGCACACCGACTGCAAGGTATATCAAGTTTAGTTATTCCTGAATATAAGAATTATCTGAGACTGAGCAACAGCCAGCAATGTCAATTAAAGATTCAAAAATTACCGAATTCAACATGCCGAAATTTGCTGTAAAGTTCATACCTCACATCACAGGTAGAAAACCTCACAAAGAAAAGACTGTGTTTTAATGTCTGAACATAATGTCTGATAGATACCTAGTGGAAGAGATTAGCTGCTGTTGATTTAGATCTTTTCCAAACTGAGGTTATTTCTTCTTCTTTTTTTTCAATTAATATTTCCTTTTTTTTTTTTTTTTCATTTAGTGGACAGCATCTATAAACCATTTACTCAGTCTTCAAGCTATCAGATTCGGTACCTCTATTTTTACCTCTTCTCTGAAATGCTTTTGGACTTAGTTATAGTGATGTTATTACTACAAACTCAGCAGTGGCTTTAGCTTTAAAAAATATTGCAGAAAGATAAAGCTGAGTGAAATCATGTTGACAGAGTCTGGACTATAAGCCAATCTTTTAATCTTAACTAATTGAGTACTTTATGGTCATGACTAATGGTACAATGGGTGAAGAAAAAGAACAGTGAAAAAATAAATAAGATTTCTTTTTCAGTCTTAGACTTCTTGATTGACACACAGGAGATATTAGTAATCTCATCCGGTAGCAATAAGACTCAAAACAAGAAATGGTTGAAGTTCTACTCCCAGATACTTTATTCATGACAAGACAGTTGAGCGCATAGGGCAGAGATGATGATCAACATTTCTGACATTGGAAGGCATTATGCATTAAATAGAGGCACAATTCCTCACAAATCCCTGCTCACACTTATGGGCAAATCCCAAGGTAAGTTTTTCAGATGTTTTCCATTAATGCCAACACAGGCGAGCACAGATCTGTTTGATATGCTTGTCTTATTTATTTTGCATCAAGAAGCTCCTGTGAAAGAAACATCATAACATTTTCCCTCATGTGTGAGCAATTGCCCAAGATACTTTGTGCAAAACCACATCTGACAAGACAGCCCTCTCACTGTTTTCTCGAAATGAGATGTTATGTATCAGAGCTGGATGTAGTTATAATGAATTATAATCCTAGTATTTTGCAAGAAAAAATTATAAGTCAGGAGTAACTGAATATGTTAGGCATCATGAGACTGTTAGCAATTATATATAGCACTGTAGATATCAAACAAATAGAATATTTTGTTATTAGGAGAGAGACAGCACATTCAAATACAGTACATATCATCCTGTGATAAACATGCTCTGCTTTCAAAAAGCTGCATGGAATTTTAATTAGGCAGCTACTAACACAGTGGGATCATGTTGTAAGGAGACATTTGACAGTGTTTGGGAAGAGGCAAGAGTGTTATTAAGCCATTTTTTTAACCACAATCACTGTCTTATTACTGCATCTATTGGGAACAATGTGAGGAAATTTTTGACTAATACAGAGAAGAACTCAAGAAATTTATGAGTCAAGGAGATTATAATATTATTTTTGGAAAAGTGTTGGGTCTGGAAAGTAGTTTATGGAAAATGATTTGACTGGAAGTCGTCATACTGGGATTAGCACAAGTTTTAACAGCTCTTTTTCTCTTTCCTGTTGTAAATATCAAAAAACACTTTAGTTTGTCTCAAGCTCTTTCCTTCCATTTTGGTAGTCCTGACATTGGATTGGTTGGTACTGGGGGTAGCAGCTCAGGCCTGAGAGGGTCCAGCTCTGAGTCTCCTGCTCAAGCTGTCCCTGGTCCCTATTTTACCTCTTTGTCTCCCTCCATGCCCACTGCCTAACTGCTGTTGTAGTCACTGCTCAGCAGTCAGCAAGAACATGTTCCTATCCTCTCCGGTACATTGGAATGGTCTTTGCTCAGTATGGCAAGGGCAAGGTGCCTTCAAGGTTAGCAAGTTGTTTTCCTTCCCTAGGCCCAGTTCATTTTCTGACTGCAAAGACACTGAGTAATTGTGTCCCTAGACGACTTTTATGTGGGGAGCCAAGTGGCTATTTTGCATAGTGGGAGATTTTCAAGGCCTCTCTGTAGAAGGATGATGCTTCCCCCTAGGTGAAATGAGGTGGCCAGCTGAATTTATGAAAGAAACAAGTGTATAGGAAATAATTATCTCATGGACTATGCCAGAACTTCATGTATTATGAATGCAACTCTTTTACCCTACGTTAATCCTATTATTTTAAGAGATATTAAGAACTTAGTATCATAGCCATAGAAAACTTGGGAACCATAGGGACTTCAGGTTTGTAACTCTTCCTCTAGACTAGTAACTGATACAATTTTTTCAGGCTCATAAATACAGGCAAAGCCTTCCTTGTGAGATTTGCCAGGGTTTGGTTTTGGGTATTCTACTACCACATGGAACACAGAAACAATCTTTCATGTTTGCAGGGTTGTAACTTGAACACTAGAAGTTTGTAGGTAGAAAACACCCTTGCGGATGGATTAACTGGGGGCAACATGGAGCAATGATAGCTTTACACAGGGATAAAACACCAGCTGGATATTACTGCTGATTCCATAGTGCTGTGAAATTGACTTCAGGAGAAACAAATTGCCATCAGTCTTCATTAAGCTACAGTACATGCATTTCCACACACTTGAAATCACTCAGCAATTTCTCTGTACTCTGTAGCACGAATAATCCAACGTACATTTATTATGTTCTACAAGTAAAACTGAGAAACACATTCAAGCTTCCCCCAAAAAGTCATCCAAGGGACATACTAAAACATTTTTACTGATACTCTTAGCAAAAACTACAGTCCCTTAATGCTCAGAAGGTTATTGAAAAGTAGAATACAATATGCAATGTCCACTCACAAACTTCCTCAGAATAAACTTTGGGAACACCTTAGCTCACTTCCAGGTATTCAGACTCTTACGAATAAGAAAAAAGGATTTCCTTCATACTGAATTTCTTCAGAATTCTTGTATTGGTATGTTCATTAACATCACAAACTTTGAAGAATATTTATCTAAAGCAATTTCATTTCTGTGTCTCTGTTCATTTTGAAATTATATAGAAATGATCCTAGTATAGATTACAGAAATGCATTATCAGAGTAATATAAGCAATGCAGTATAAACAACCATTTATTTTTAGATAATACTTTTTTCCATTCCTTTCCAGACACAAAAAATTCTGCATAAAACATTAAGCACTTTTCAATTATTGCTGTTCTCCCCTGCATTGTTCTAAATCCGAAGAACAGACTTTCAAGGAGGCTGACTGGAATACCTCAGTTTAATCAAAGCTCAAGAAAGCCATTTGTGTTAAGTTCCTTTTCCCATTTTTTGTTCTTTACAGTGGCTCATTGCATTTTATTTCAAATTAGATGTTAATGCTTTTGGCACTACAGTTTACAAAACCCAGGAAATGGAAAGTGCTGGGAAAAAAAACAGCTACAGCTGTGGAATGAGTTTCCTGAGAATTTAGAACATGGAAGGATGTACTGCAAGATCCTGATTTCTACAGAAAATCTCACAGTTTCATTACTTTTAAAACCTTTGGTCAACTTCTCCAACAGTAATACATCTAAAATAAACAAACAAAATGTAATATTCTTCTGCAGTACCAGTGCTCTCAGTGCTGCAAAAACTATCAATATTAATTTTTTTGTGATCAAACTTCTCTGCTCCAGTTGATCCAACCTGAGAGACACCAAGCTCCATGCTCTCCTTCCTGCCAAGGGCACTTTCTTCATTTGTTACAGATATTTGTATGTAAAAGAATGAAAAAANAAAAAAAAAAAAAAAAAAAAAAAAAAAGGTAAAATCATATCCTTTACTCTGAGTCAAGAGTAACAGATTATGCAGAAATATCACTCGCTATCAAGATACATGAAAGAACTCTGCTCTTGCATAGTGTGGTCTGGGTCCAATTTGAGATTGCTGGAGTACTTGCCTCAAGAAGATTTGCTCCTGCTGAGACACCAGCCTGGCACTGGCACTGGGCTCTGTGCATGCTTTCAGATTCAGATTATTAATAAAATCCAAAAAGTATCCATGAATGAGATTTCTACACTCCCACCGCAACACAAAGGTGTAAAACTTACAGGGAATGCAGCTTACCATGTCTGGATACATGCTTTAAAAGAAACATCAAACAGGAATAATAGACCTGATTCTTCCTTTTCTTGCAGTGTGAGCCAGTTTAAAATCTGGCTTGTTGTGTTTTGAGGAACAAATTTGCTGGAATTAATATCCCTGATGTTTCAGAATGAAAATGTTCACATTCAAGGAGAACTAAAAAGATAGTTATTATCTGTTATAATTTTATTGCAGACTTGGAAAATATAGCACCAATTAAAATGAGACAAGTATAATAACAGGTCAACCCTTTAAAGTAGACAGTTCCTTTTGTATACACCACAAAACAAAAAATATTATAAGCTGTTTCAGACTAATACCATGAATATATCTCTGTGGAGGCACTGACTTTTTATAAAACTGTAGTACACTGTAGATTTAGTGCTACAAAGGAGAAAAGGGACAGAGTACCTGGACAGGGAATGAATACCAAAATTTCATTAAATATGAAGGTGTGACCATTTAAATAACATTTTTGTTTTTTACTTGAAAAGAAGTAAGGAAATATTTTATTATATATGAATGTCAAAGTGCTTTTCATTATATTGCTATTTAAGGAAGACTTTAATTGCCATTGTAGATGGTGGAGAAATAGTGTAGGCTAAGGAAAGCCCAGATAGTTTGCCCAGAGTAACAAAAGTGTTGGCCAAAGAGATGACTAGTTTGCTGATGTTTTTTTCAGTAAAGTCTCAAATAGTGTTCAAGTTCCTGGACTCCCCAGCACTCCCCAGACAAATGCACACCAAACTACGACAATGAAACGATGTCCTGCTGCCTTTCAAAGGGGGCTTGGTCTGGGGGATGACAACTGCTTCTATGGGACTCTACTGAGAAAATCCAGATCCAGCTCTTGTGGCAGCTGAAGCTGGAATTGCCAATACTTTTTATCTCTCTTTATGCATTGGGCAGTCATTCTGCAGGTCTGTTGGTCTGGCCATTATACCTGCAAAAATATAAAGAATTAAGATCATCTCATAGAGAACTAAACAGAAAGTAAACAATGAATGTCAGCCAGCACAGTCTTATAAAATAAGATCTTGTCAAACAAATGTGATATCCTTGGAGGGGATTTCACTTACAGCACATAAAGACATAACACAGGCAGAGATAATGCAGGCAGAACCAAGACATTCATCTCAGTACTGCAGAACAGTCTGGTTAAAAAATTAGACAACACAGCATCCATGAAGCACAAATTTATTAGATTTGAATATATACAAGCAATGATGACAAAATTCCATTCTCATGGAGAGATCATCACAAAAGAGATTTATTTCTAGCATTTACAGAACTATAATACACTGAAAGCTCTCAGTCCCTCAGTGACAAGAAGCACATAAAAGCAATCCAGTATTTGCAGATGACACAGAGCTGACAAAGTGCTAAACACTGATAAGAAGAGAGTGATCTGAATTGTTTGTCAAACAAAACTTGCTTAAGCATAATGTTTCAGAATAGCAAATGCAAAGTAATAGCTCTATGGCAATAACAATATTCTGTGTTCTAAAGAGCAGCATACTGTTAGAATGTAGCACAACTTCTGCAAAATCTGAACTTTAATGAGATGACACTAGAACAATAAATCTACTTCTGGTTTTCATAAAGTGTGAGACAATGCTGAGAACAGCATAGAAAACATTAATGAAGGATTGGAGAAAGTATTTGCATTTTTAAAATGAAAAAGGATGATGAAATGATCTGTTTACAAAGCACATGTTTCTTTACAGGTAGAAACCACCAGTCATCAAACAGCTCTTTAATCTTGTTAAAAACAAGCATAATAAAACCAACAATTGAAAAAAAACAAATTCAAACTGAAAGATTAGGCATAACTTTCCGTGGCAGTGATTAAACCATGAAAATCAATTACCAAGGGTTATACTGCTGCTTCTGGCACTTGTCATACTCAGATGAGACTGTAGGTTCTCTAAGAAAAAATGTTTTAGCTAAACATAGTGGGGTGAACTCAGCAGGGGGATAATAGTTTGAATGAGATAGTCTCCTTCAAAAAGCAGCAGTTCAGCTGGACCTTCTGCAATAAATTATAAATATCTTAATATTTTAATTAAGGTCATTCTGCACAATATTGTTTCTTTTTGCCTTTCGGTGTGAAATTTTACCCTCTTTTTGTGGCAGATCTCATCTTTACTCCTATCCAGTACACATGGCATACAGTGCAGACTTCCCTTCAACAGTGTTTGATTTCGTTTATTTTAGGTTTTAATGCCTGGTCTGATGCTGAAGCCTTCAACAACTAATCCGTTTAGTTTTCTATTGAAACAAAAACTGGTTCTTGAAAATGTCTGCACTGTAACATTTTTCTTGCCCAGGACAATCTGGTCATCTTTTGTTATTATGTTTCTAAAGTTGCTGGGCACTTGATAAAATCTACATTTTTTTTTTCCCGCATTTCTTTTTTTCCTCGCATTTCTTTCTTTTCTTACCAGTTGAATTCTTCAGCCTGACCATTATTCCACTAACAACCCATAGTTATAAGCTCCATCACTAGTTATTCATTTTAATCTGTTCTAGTGAGTTTAATAGTACCTGTTATCCTGCCTCTGTTCATTCTGTATGCCATTCGAGGGACACCTCTCCCTCAGAAGTGTGCAAGCAGGTCTTTAGGTTGAACTGCTTCCTCCGAAAGCTAGAGCATGAAGAAGGTGCTAGAAGCCACTCACACTAAATTTTGCCATCACCCTGTAGCGTTGATTTTTTTGCCTTCAATAAATTTCTTGCCTTCTTGCACATAGGTGCAAGTGGTCATCATGTCATCTCATGGTCATTAAATCTCATCTCCTGGTCGTTAAAAGATCTGCAAAGAGCAAATAGCCTTTCAAGTCTTTAAGATAGCAAAAAAAAAAAAAAAAAAAATTTTTTTTTTTATTTTATTTTATCTTTCTAAATTATCCCAGATGAGATACGTTCCATGTTAAAGCATCTTCCTAAAGAGGAAAAGTGGAGGGGCAGGCACTGATCTCTTTGGAGACCAGTGACAGGACCCAAGGGAATGGAATGAAGCTGTGTCAGGGGAGGTTTAGGCTACTTATTAGGAAAATGTTTTTCACCCAGAGGGTGATTGGGCACTGGAACAGGTTCCCCAGGGAAGCAGTCACACCACCAAGCCTGACAGAATTCAAATGTTTGGATAGTGCTCTCAGGCACATGATGTGATTCTCAGGGATGCCCTATGTGGGGCCAGAAGCTGGACTTCAGTGATTCTTGTGAGTCCCTCCCAACTCAGGAGACTCCATGATTCTATGAATTCAACATGGATATAGCAGCTGTGCAGCACCCACTCCACAATGACAGAAGTGTCATACATGCTGCAAGTGTGCTGACACAATGCAACAAAGTCAGTGCAATTAGGAGAGGAGCACAGAACACATGGACACACAGGCATGGATATAAGAGACCATAAATCTGTGTTGGTCTTGCACCATGCCTTAAAAACTTTCAATGCTGAAGAGGCATCATGTCAGCTCAGTGCTATGGCTGAATGACTTAGGGTTTTGGGGTTGATAGGGTAGTGAAGCTGGTGTCTGGGGATCTCTGCATCTCAATGTATTGAGCAGTAGAGTAGTAAGATCTTCAGTAATCCTGGCAATTCACTAGGCAGTATTAATATTTCAGTGTGCACATTTTGTAATACTGCATGTGTGGATTGTGGGCTTCTGCTGAAATTTTGTGAACCATATTTGATTTCACCACCTCACTGAAAAACTGCCATTAAATGGCTATACTATAAAATAGGTCAGAGAAATCTGGCTACTGTATTATGTGCATATCCCAAAAAGCACAGTTTAACTTGTCAGATATCTTTGTTAGCATTTATGTTTCTTGCCTATCTTGTGAAGCAAGATGAAGGGGGAAATCTGAAATAGAAAATATGGAAACACAGTAGGCTTTTTGGACATTCAAAGGACAAAAAATTAGTACCACACAAATTGGTCTTTTAAAATTTTATGAACCACTTCAAATAGCAATGTATATTTAGCCTTACTTTTCATCATACAAATCCTCTTTAACTCTACTAAAATCATATACTTGAGTGCTTTTACCTCAAAGTTTTTTGCTCTTCCTACATATATGAGCCACTTCAAAATTGTCTATTTCTTTTATGAAAGAAAAATAGATATTTTTATTTCAGTTTGGTTTTAATTTTTTCTTTCTGATATTGAAATATTTTCACAGAATTATATTTTAAATGAGCAAATATAGACAGATCTACTGTACTAGCTGATCTATGTCAGGAAACTGATTTTACAGCCAAATTTACATTTTGGCATTCTGATGTGTTCAGGATACTATGGAAACCTGGACAATGTTAGGATCTTTTTCATGAATTTCCATATACAGTGCTATCATTTTTTTTTAAACTAACAATTTTTAAAACTGAGTTGATATAAAACAAGAACAGAGCTTACGCAATTTTAGCTCTATAAGATTTTGATAATTAATTACTTTTTCATTAATCAGAAATGTTGCTATTTAAGAAAAAAATAAGGAACTAATTAGAATAAACGTACATAGAATGTACTGAAAGCTAATGGTGTCCTCACCAATGTGAGGCATAGTGGCATATGGTTATGTTGCAGTATTTTATGCCACCATTTCAATCTGCAAAGATTTCTTCAGATATTACTGCAATGAAGTATCAACTTTCATTTTCTGCCCATCGTTTAGATAGATGTTCACACCTGTGAAGCTCAGAGAATTGAAAGCTAATGTGGAAAACTGCTGCAAGATTTGCCTTACTGCACCTTTTAAAGTTCCAAAGTCCCCTCCTTGACATCAAAAATTCTGGCTATGTTTGTGTTAGTCAAAGTCTAGGCAGATGTTGTTTTCTGTACTGGGGCCAAGGATTATATTTTCAATATATTCCCGGGCAGACGCTCCTCAGAGGCAGTAAACAATTGTTAAAACAGAAATGGAACTTCTTAATCAGATATTGGTCAAATAGAAAATCTGTTGGGAGTGAGATGCTGGACCACGTATTTATTTGCAGTTCTTATTTGAAGTAAATTTTTATATGAATGTAAAATTTGGTTTAAATCTATTTAAAATAGACAGAGCTAGCTAGCTGCAGAAAAATCCAATCAATTTAAAACTACAAAAGTTAGATGTTTCATTAAATTGTCTGGGTCACTCTGGAAATCCTGACCACCACTTGTAATAAAATGAAAATAAGTGCACTATCAGCAATTGTAGCTGTGTTAATTAAAATATTAGAGAAATATGGTGTAATTGTGATGGCACATGCAGTGAAATCATTCTATCTGCCTAAAATCTAGACAAGTTCATTCTGTGGAAGGCAATAAAAACAAAAATGAAGGAGATTTGTAGTGCTCATGGATTGTTATATGGTGATTCTTTCAGTCATTTAAATAACTAACATAGAAAAAACAACAAAAAAATTGTCTCTGTTTGGAAGCACACGGACATATACAACTGGTTGGACTTTTTCGTACAGCCAAATGGACATGCAGGTGTAGGTATCCACTTCAGTAACACCTAGACTATCCATGGTCTGAATACAGTAAAAATATATTTGTGCAGTACCTGTTATACTGTGATTATGAATCTCTAAGTACCCAGCCTATAGCCCAAACCACATAAATTTGCATAGTGCTGTTCCATTCTACACAAGAGAAGAAAGGCATACTTATCTCCTTAAATGATTTCTATCTAATACAAATATATTCTCACCCCAATGCATTTCAAGCCACAGCCATGTTCATAATTACTGTGCTCCCTTCCAGAAAGACCTCTTTGCTTTTCCAGAAGCTTGAGCTGGTCTGTGCAGCCCTGTGCATTACACATTTCATTTCTCTCTGCAGCACAAGGTGTGGAACTGCTTTATGACCTGACTAGGGGTGTACCATGTATTTCTGTCCTAAGAGTAAATTGGACAGGAAGAAAGAGAGAGGCAGGAGGTATACAGCCATTTAAACTGAATTTAGTCTCAGCACTGAATCAGGAGTCAAGAGTCCTCATTCTTGGACAGATATATGGATCCAAATAATGGAGTCGTATGTTTATAGAGACCAAATGGCTGGATTTCTCGTGTCGTTGAACATCTTAAGTTCTCTCTGAATTCACATTCCAAGGAAAGTTTTCAAAGTAACTTTTGTTAGAACTGGCACAGAAATTTAATCTTGCCTAGCAATGTCTTACAAAACATCAAGATGATCAATATTAATTCTGAAAATTGCATTCATTCAGCCACAGCAGGGACCTGTATTATAGGCATTATCACCATTCAGAATTAGGAATGACAACATAGAATTTGGTTTCTTTCCAGAGACAAGGTCAGACCAAGAGGAAATAACTTACTGTCTTAATATTAATGAAAATAAATAAATCTTACTTCAATTTACTTTCAATGAAAGTAAAATTTCTATCTTAATTCCATTTAAAATGGAAATATCTTACATCCATACATGTAAGATGAATCTTAGTAAAGTTCACAGATCTGCTGTTCATTGTACTAGTACTAATTTTTCTAAAAGACATTTTTACCTATAAGGACACAATGTATATTGTTGCAAGTTATGGAACTAACTCAGGCTTACTGAATTTCCAAAGAAATTTTGCAATATTATCATAAAAATAATCCTTTCTATCTCTAAAAAAGTGATAAGATACAGGCAGATCTGCCACCATAAGGAGTCATCTTTTTAAAGAGATATCCTCAGTAGATTCCATTGTGGAAAAAGATAGAATGATAATTTATTCTATATAATGAAAGGAAATTAATAATGAGTCTTGCAGTGGTGTCTGAGCTCCTTTCAAATCCTAAAGCGTGAGAAGGAATAAACAGTATTTTCCTGTCTGAATAGCAGGCAAAACATATGCTATAAAAGGCCTCTGGAACTGAAAATTGTCCCTCAGAAAAAGAATTCAGAGGGGAGATCCAGTAATGTAATGATAAAAGACATTGGGGATAGATAGAGACCTTTTTGTTGTTTCATAAAACCAGAATACCTCTCCTATCCTTCTCTCTCACTAACAGTGCAAGTGAGACTTTAACTCTGGAAAGGTGTGATTAGAAATCTGCCACGCCTCGGCACAGCACTGGGATGTTCTGGCTCTACCTCAGGCTCTTCTCTGACAGTGTTACAATGGTGCCTTTCTTTCACCCGGAGAAGCCTACAGCAGCCACTTTGCTGAGCCAGTCTGAGTCTGTGCAGGGAGAGAAAAGCAGATCAGAGCCTCTGCAGTCTCAGTGAGGCTCTCCCACTCAGAAATGGCTAGTGGTGCAGCCCTCCAGTGGTTAGATACCTGGTACGGCTCTGCAGTGACTGGACCAAAATCCCATCTCTGTACCATTTATAACTGAACCACAAAGCACTTCATGTCCTTCATTGCCTCTGTGTATTTCAGCACCAGTACCAAAACAGATCTGTTCAAGCAACTGACCTTTGGTTGATGCTACCAGTTAATAGTCATTTCATAACAGAAAAAACAGCCATGCCATGTTTGTTTTGGTAGAGGATAAAACCTCTTGACTATAGAGACAAATTGCCACAGATGCTAAATCTCTATTTTTTGACAAAGGAATTCTGCTGAAAAATAGTGCAAGTATAAACCAGAAGAAGAAATTCAGTCTTTACAGTTCGTTATAACAGTTGTGGGAGAATTAAGAACAAGTTAGTGGAAGCTGTCAGGCAGGAGTGCCATATGAGTCAGAAAAACCCAGAGGCTTGGAATAGATCCACTTTTCCCTAGGAGAGATTTGAACTAAAATGTGCTGTTTTATTCCATTTTGGCAATCTAAATAAGCTTACACATTAAGTAGCAATGAATGTTTAAACTGTTTTCAGGATTGGTTTGGTTTGGTTTGGTTTCTTTGTGGAAACCAGCTAGTGGTGGCTTCTTGGAGAAAAAGTGGGAGAAATAAAGCTTCTACAAATAGTGCTATAACGAAAGCTGTTCATGACTGAGATCCAAGAATCAGGTGATCCAAGAATCTATGAGGATTAGAGAAGTGAAGACATCAGAACCGTGTTTTTGGCTCAGGAGATGGAGAAGTTAATGCTCCTTAAAATAATAAGCAACATGAATGAGCAGATCAGTGCAGTAAGTCTGCATGGTATGTCAGAGGTTAGCCATGTGGGTTTATGGATTTGCCAAGCTGCAAACATGGAAGGATAGCTAGAGTGAACAGAGGGACAAGTGTATGAGATGGAGACAGAGAGTCTGGAACAGCAGCTGAAAGTCCAAAAAACTCTAGAGGGAATGAGGCTGTCTAGAGTTGTCAGGTCAGGATCTCCTTCCTCAAGTGTCCTGTTTTGCTTGCTGGTGACCTCTCTGTAGGTCAGGATTAAAATGTTAACACTGTTCTCGTGAAGAGGTAAGTGCCAAATAGCTTTTCTGTGCAAGCCAAGCTAGACAAAAATCTCTACTGAAGTTTGTGCTGGTCTTACGCAATGTAAGATGTAAATGTGTGAATGACTGGAGAGACTAGACTTGAGACAAAGATCAAATATGTGCTAAGTGATAAACCTGGGGTTTCCTGGACATGTAAATGAAAAATCTGGTGGGTTTCCAACTGTTAGCTTTAATGACTGTGGACTTGTTGCACATTTGTGGAAAACAACAAAAATAGAACAGGTCCCAACCAGTCCTTGGAAGCACCCACAGCAATAATCCTTCTGGTGAATGGACTGAGTTCCATCTTAAAACATTTGAAGATTTTGCCCCTCTATCCAAAATGAAGGTGGACTTCTTTGGAAACTAAACACGTCCTGGTGTTTTACAATGTAAACTCATTGACTAATACATACAAATCAACTGTTGTCTTCAGTGACATGTAGATTGGTGAGTTTGCAAATCTCACAGTATCCAGTTACCATATTTTGCAACACTGTTTTGGATAACTCAAATTTAGTGTCTTGTTTTGTAAAATAACTTTAGAAGTATTGATTTATTGATCATTATCCCTTTTATAACCCCCATGGAAAAAGTCTTGTTGTTACCTCTATGCAGTTTTCTATTAGTCTCATGAGGATTTGCACTTTTTCTGGTTTGTTTTCCTGCTGTTTGTTAGTCTTTCATGCATTTAAATTTCTTGTAAACCTGACTTTCCTCTTCTCAGTTATTAATATAAATTCCCAACTTCTGTCCTTAATAGAACTCCCCTATAATGATGTCAGATCTAAAAAATCCAGCTCTCAGACCGTGTCCATCTCTCTAGGGTAGTTCCCACACATTTCATTTATGAACACCAAAATCTCCTTCATATTCCTGGTACTTTAACCATCTGATCATTCTTTGGCAATTTCACTGTTTGTTTAGTAACAAGAGAGTATCACTGAATCTCACCTACATTTCTGAGAATAGTCAGCCTGTATCTAATTAATTAGAAACCTTGAAACATTCATCGTAAGAATGTTAGGGGAAAAAAGTGATAGTAATATAAAAAAGAAAATGCTGCTTAGCCCTGTGCTCTGCACCACCACCCTCCACCCCAAAAAGGTCAGTGAAGCAGACAGAAACCAGTATTCAAGGATATCATATGGCAAGTAGGAAATAAAAGAAAACATTTTGAAAAATGCATACAAGAGGAAGAACAGAAAGAGCAGGACTGAAGGTTAATACCAGTGTCACAATCAGGCAGATTTATGTGAGGAACCATAGGCCTTTTAGCAGAGGAAGGCCAGGAAGGAAGTATTTCTGCCAGGAGCAAGAACACCTATTTCTGAAAAGCAGTGAAGAATTCACTCTCTGTAATAAATTTCAAGACTAATCCTCTTCCAAGGCTCCTATTTGATTAGAACAAGGCTGACAATTCCCAGACAGAATTCTGAGGGTCTTCAGTGATGCCATTTGATTAACCCTTCAAGGAAGTGCTGAGAGAAGTACAAACCAGGATTTTCATGCCTTCCTGACAATGTTGACTGTAAGCCACTTGCTATTCTCAAACTACTCTGCACGGGAGACATCTATACCATCATTGCCTATGCAAGTGATAAGAGATTATGAGAGATTATCATTGTAGAAATCCAACAGACTTTTAATGTTATCTTGATGTACCTTGTGTGTGATCTTTATACTTAATAACGCTGATGTAAACAAATCCAGCTTCTACTGGATTTGAATTTGCACTGTGAAGAATACAAGTCTATTTTCTCTCCTTTGCATCAGTCTCCTTAACATAATGTAACACCCCCTCTTCCTCAGCAGCAGTCTCTCCAGAAATGAAATTACATTCATTTTTCACTAATTACATTTTAAAGTTTGGCACCCTAATATGACCATTATGAATGTTATTTTATTGGCTCTTAACTCTGCCAAAAGCAACAAGTATTAGTTCCTGCAAAGTGTGACATGAACTGTTAATTAGACTCAGATGTTCAACTTTAGTTTTCCATTTTGAAGCTATTAGGAACATGCTAATTGTAACACAGCAGGTGAATAATAATCTGAAACTCTATTTCATAGCAATTACAAGGAAACCAAGATAAATGTGTGAGTTATGAATGGAATTAAAAATCGTAGTGTGCTTAATGACTGCTTACACATATTAAAAATCTTGACTGTTCCTAATAGTCAAACATTTATACATGTTGTACAACAGAAGAGTGCATTTTGATGGGAAAACGGGGAGATCTGTAGAGTTACCACATCTTCTAGCTCCACATATACAGGACAGGACAAGCAAATGTCATCCTTGGTACAGAAGATGGAAGTGTCTTACTCCTGATAAGTCACTGTTCTCTGGTGCTGTGAAAACAAAAACGTGACAAGAAATGACAGGGGACCCACTGGAAGAAAGCAATCATACCCACAGATTTGACCAAAGTGATGACAGTTCAAAAAGTGCATTAGGAAATACTAACGTGACTCAATATTTCCATCTATTGGAGTTACTGACAGCTTGTTGATAAAGTGCTGTATTAAGCACTGCTTGCCACTGGCTCCAGTAAATACAGTAAGCAGAGCATTCAAAAATATCTCTGCCCTCCTTAAGATTGAAAATTAAAGTTGGTTTTTTAATTAGTTGCAAACTGAGACTTTCCAGGTTCGTTTGTTTCTTTTGCACCTTGCCCTTAAACTTCTGCCAAGTTCAGAGGTTTTGGGGTTTTTTTTCCAAGACTGTTTTAAGGGAGAGAGACACAGCTGGGATGCTTTGGGTAACCACAATAACTTAAACCACCTTCTACCACAAACCAGCCTTGAACACAAACCTACATCCTTACAAGACAGACTGATATCAGTACAGATGAGAACATTTGTATCTCACTATAACAGAACAGCATATACTGCAGTAAAACAAGAGCAGATCTGCAGCATGCAGACATTCCGTCAGGTCCAGTACAAAAAAAATTGTGGCAAAGCAGTAGAAATATTAAAAGCACACACAAGCTAAGTAACTTTTGATGAGATGCATTATATGAACTAAATACCAGCTTTTTCTGAAGAATTACATTTTGGCTAGCTTGGATCCTTTATGCTATCTTATGATTGTTTATGATACATTGCTATTTCCCGCAGCTACCAAATTTTCATAATTCCCATTACATTTTATGATGCCTTTGGTGAATATAAATATCATTGGCCAGAGATTCCAGGCATGATAAAAAAAAACCTCAATACTGGAAGACCTTTCAATATACAGTGGGCAGGCTGAGGCCTTGCAGGACCAGGAGAGAAATGTTCAGAAAGATGTGACCAATGGCTATAAAGCTCTTTTGGAGAGGTCACCTCCATACACCCAAATTAAGAGCAACATCTCTGACTTCCCCATGCCCAAGAGTGAAATATCACTCAATGGTTAAGAAAACTTATGGAAATTACATTTCTTTTGTGATTTTTGAACCTTGAAAATTGAGTTGGAACAGATTTTAAAGGGGTTTCCTTGAGTTTTAGAGTCTAACTTTTGCAAATGTTACACATTTATTTCCTCTTTACTCTTTTCTATGAAGTCAGCGTTAACACACTTTCCCTTATTATCTGTATTTACATGTCCTATTGAATTCCTCTGAAACAGACTCTCAGTTTTCCTTGGCATGTGGATCTTTCATGGATAATTCCTTTGAGCTCATATCCCTAATATGGCTCCCGCCTTGCAACACCCAGCAAAGCAAATCTTCCCATGTGTACTCATTATCCTTTTGTCTGCTAACAGATACGAAATGAATGGTAATTTCTTTCTGTTTCTTGAAAATGTTTGTTGGTAAAAAAAGAGTTGTAAATCACATAACTGCATACATAAACTACTCACAGTCACATAGGATAGTCAGCATTATCAAAGGCTGTTGACAAGATTGAACTGAAAACAGATACTCTGACCTCATCCTTGATGGCTTGACACATTTTCCCATGTGTAGTCATTTAAAATCCAACCAGAGGCCTGGTAAAAGACCTTTTCATGTCTGCTCAGTGTCACCCAGTGCTCTGCACATTGGTACACTTCATTTAGGATTCCTGATTTAATTTATCCCCCATTCCCATCGTTTTTCTGAAAATCAGCATCTTGGCACCTCTATAGCAAAATCTGGGAATGTGTAAGTGGAAATATATTAAATTAACCTCCCCCCTTCCCTTTCTTTTCAATAATATTGGTAGTAAAATGTAAGTGTAAGTCAATGTTATAGCTTTCTCCAGAGGATTTTGCCCTCAGTCTAATCCTTTCATTAGAAAATATGTTTGAAGATCTGATCCTGTTGGTTAAATGTGTTTCTTCACTAGTAAAATTATAGAAATTTAATAAGTCTGTTTTAAGAAAAAATATTGAAAATACTCTTACAATTCATATCAATGAAATTCTGAGAGAAAATAGCATGAAAAGGTGAGACAGGAGTTGCACAAATGTAACAGGGCAGGGAGAATGGAAGAGACACATAAAATAAAAATGGGCAGCATTTTTCCCCTCTCCCCTGCAAATGGTAGAGTAACTAAAAAGAAGCAACAGTGCCTGAAAATCACAGAGCAAGCATATGAAAAATGGAAACAGACAGAGGAAATTAATAATTTCCTGTACAACCAGAACAGTGTTATAAAGATAAACAATAGGTTTACAAATGAAAACAACAAAGGGAGAAAAAAGTTTCTAGAGAAGATTCCTTCTTCTTGAAATGCTAAACCGCCCAAAATTCTCTGTGTGTTCTGAAAGAAACCATTTCACGAAAAGGTCTTGTGATTGGGCTAAATTTAGTTAATATATTTTCTTGTTATTTTTTTATGACAGGCAAGTGGCTCTGAAATGTGTAACAATATTTAGACCAGAAGATATGTCATAGTAACAGCTTTTCATGTGGATGCCAGGAATAGATAGCTAGAGTACTATTTGCATAAAATCATGTGTGCTTCTTTATGATACTTACGTTCTTTGAATTAAATAGCAAGTTAAGGATATATTATATTATCTAGGACATTATTAACACATGAATAAAACATGCTTTTGGTAATGTAAAGTAATACTTTTGGCCTGTGAGAGTCCCTAACGTCTAATGGAGAGGAAACTACACTCTAAGGAGCAAAACACAGTGTGGGCCAGCATACAGTGCCATCACTCTGCTCACATTGGTGGTACTGATCTGCATCAAGTGAGTGTTTGGAGTGAAACACTCCCCTCTTCCACTGGCAGTCAGCAAGTTAAGCAGATGTAGAGATGATTTAGGGACACTAAGTAATGGGGTGTAAGACAACTGATCTATGGCCCTTAAATCTTCAGTTTGTGAGCAACTCCAGAGCAGCCCCCATCCCAGGGCAAAGTCACACAAACAGCAATGTGGTTTCCATGTCTAAATGTTGCCATGCAGTACAAAGTCTCAGCTTTCCGAGCAGCTGAGCCAAGCATGCGCCAATGAGTCAGATATCAGTGGCTGTCTTGATGTCCAAAGGGACCTCCAAGCATACACTGTAGAACTCATGAAAAATTTATGTCTTACATGTATGCATTTGATTTTAGGGCCACAATGAATGGTCAGCACAGTGGACAAAGACTCAGGTCAGTAGGACAGAGACTCAAGGCAGAAAATTTCTTCAAGTTTCAGATTTTAATTCTCTAGTGCCACTGGAAAACTGACAAAAGTAGCTTCAAGCTTGTTATTCAAACACTAAACACTTGATATCAGCTAAAATCAGTATTTTTCCTTCTAGCTAGGACTGTCTCAGAGATAAGACTGCAACTACAGCATAAGAGGATAAGAAATGTAGGGTTGCTTTTTCTGTGTTATACTTCAGTACTTCTGAACGTTAACTTATTTTGATGATCACTAAAAGTTTTTAGAACTGTTGCAAATTAATTTCCTGTCCAGAGCAAAATGGCAGATAATTTATATAGACTGTAGAGCCTCCTACTAGTCATGCTTGACAAGCAAGTTATGATGAGTTTCCTTTGCTTCATTTCCCCTGCTATTTTAACAGGAAAATGAGGAAAGGATTTGATGTGATTGCAATGCACATGTGAGAAAAGAAGAGGAGGCACTGAAACTTTTTCTGCTTAATTACAAGTCATAAGCTTGCATTATACTTTAAATTATACTGATTTTTTGTCTATTGTAGATTTTTTTAAAACAAATTGAAAATAATTTCTGTTTAAAAGGAATTAAAAAACATAGATATAAAGAGCGTATAGACAATTTTCTGTTTGCTTGAGATTTTCAGGGATATCATCTATCCCTTATACTGATAACACTGCAATTACACTGAGCTCTCATCTTCAAAGGATGTGTTGGCCCTAAAATCATCTTATCAGAAATCCTTTATTCTTAACAAAATGTAATACTAGAAGAAGTTGATAATAGGAGACAAGGAGTTCAAGCCTGTAGAACACCTTAACAACTAAAGATTTTTATTGATGCAGTTGCAAAAATTTTCTAGATTTTTGCATTATTTATTTAACATTCAGCTCTAAGGGTGTTTGGACAACATCAGTGGTGGAAGCCATTGGAAGTCAATGAGATACTTTGGGGGTTCATTAAGGTAACAATTCTGTTTAGCTTAACCGTGTAAGGGAAAGATGACACAAATACTTTGCACAAACAGAACAATGTGCAGGGATTATAATTATTTGTCTTAGCAATTAAACCTCCCATTTGGCCTCTTTGTCACAAGATTAATTTTATAAACTCATCATGCATATCATTCCATGAGTCATGGAGTAGTTAAACTGTCAGACTACATATAAATTTCATCCCCTACTGGAGAACTTACTGGGATTCTCCTGTGTGTTTGGGTGTTTGGTTTTCTTTGCTGAAAATGCTCTGAAACAGTAGAAATCAATCAAAATTAAAGGCCAGTAGAACTCTGGGGGGTTGATTCAAAAGTTGCTAAAATCAGTAGAATGTTTTCATGGATGTCATGGTTTAAGGCATTACAACAGTAATGTCAGTAAAAAACAGTAAAAAAAGAAAGACTACTGACAGTACAAAGGTTAAACGGATTTGGATTCCAAACTACTGAATATGTACAGTTGTCTGAAGTGCTCAACTTCCCTGTTCAGTGAAAGGGTTAGTGCCATACCAGAAGGTATTTAAAGGGCAATTAGTGTTGTGGACTGCAGCATGCCCTCTGTTGCTCAGAGGGAGCAGGGATAATCTTTGGTCCAAATGTGTTCAGGTTAAGGGACATAAAAAACATTAATAGAAATATCAGTGTTACATATATTCTGATCTCTCTGGCAGGGTCATTCAAATGTTTTCTAGGACTGACAACTTGAATCACCGTGTTCAACCCTATTCTTGCCTTAGTTTTATACACATAACTTTCAGACCTTCCATCCTTGAATTTAAAAAAACATTCTTTTGAAACAATCAACTGATTTTGAGTCCTATGCAGATATGATCTGTATTGTACAAACTATTTTTCAGAAACCTTACTTTTTTCCCTCTTTTCATATTAATTATGGTCATAAAGACTGCAAAAAACACTATCTTGGTGTGTCTGAATTCAGTACTCCTACGTTTTGATTAAAGTTCATGTTTATTTTAATAGACAGAGGCTCATTAGAGATTAAATTCTATCTACCCATGGTCCATTATAATCTACTGACAATGCAAACTCTATGTAGTTAAGCTGTATTCATGATGCCTGGAATTGACAGAATTGTGGCAAATCCAAGAATTTCATTCTAATAATTTTTGTGCTGTAAATTTTTAGCTGAATATCAGAATGAAGTTTTAGATGTGCACTTGAATATGCTATGCACCATGACAGTTCCTAAAAAATTATAAATGTTACTTATAAAAATTGTTCTTTATAAAGGAAACTGGATCTCTTGCATTATCTAATTAAGCAGGTGAATTTTGAAGATATATACAACTGCTTTACAAATTTTCCTAAATGAATATTCAGTATGGACTTGACATCTACTTCTTCATATTTGCTATATGGTTACTCTAAAGAGAAAAATTATATCAAAAATCTATTCCTATGGGAAAGGTAAGCAGACTTCATATCACTATAAAATTGGTGATGTAAAAAGCATTTTTCTTATCAGTATAGAATAAATAAAAGTATCTTGTTTGCAAATTTAAAAAATGTTCTTCTGTTTTGTGGTTAATGTGGTATAACATCTCATCTATGTAATAAAACAGAAAATAAAAATTAACTGGTCATTCTATGTCTTCACAGTATTATCTATCTTGCAGAAAGTTCCTAACTAAACTAATTATAACTGTCAACATGAATTTATACACAGACACTTCCCATTTAAAATGTAAAATTGAACCTTTACTTACTTGGATCACATAGATTGTCTGGAATTACAGAATCTGAACCTCTAAGACAATTTGTTCAGCAGTGTTAATACTCAATAAGACCCTTGTGGTACATAAATGAAAGACTGTTCTACATGGAGATTTAAATCATGATGCTCCCTTAACCTGCAATGCTACAGCCAGAAAATAAGAGATATTAGAACAGCACGAAAGTTTAGCTGCACTTCAGTAAAGACTTCAATACTGTCTCTCACAACATTCTCCCAGAGAAGCTGGCAAATCGTGGCTTGGACAGGCACACTGTTTGCTCAGTTCAAAAGTGTCTGGATGGCTGGGCCCAGAGAGTGGTGGTGAACTGAGTTCATCCAGCTGGCGGTTGGTCACAAGTGGTGTTCTCCAGGGATCAGCATGGGGGCCAGTCCTGTTCAACAATTTTATGAATGAATGGGATGAGGAGATTGAGGGCACCTTCAGTCAGTTTCCAGATGACACCAAGTTGGGCAGGACTGTTGATCTGCTGGAGGGTAGAAAGGCTCTGCAGATGGATCTGCACAGGCTGGATCAATGGGCTGAGGCCAACAGCATGAGGTTCAACAGGACAGAGTGTTGGTCACTGGCCTTGGGTCACAACAACTGCGTGCAGCACTTGAGGCACAGTGGCTTATATTAACTACTAGGGCTTACAGGAAAATTAGTACCATGAAAGTTGTCCTTTAGTTTATTACACTAGGCCTGCAAGGGAGAAGACTTAGGAAAAAGGCACAAAAATATTTTTTCCAAGCCAATATTTGCACTCCTCAATAAATATATATTTTGATATACACAAGAATCTGAAGAGGTCATTTAGTGGCTGTAAGAGAATAGAACAGATTTTATAAGTTTTGTAGAAACAGTATCTTCATAGGTGATTCTGAATAAAGTTAGGAAAAAAAAGAAGCAAGAAGAAAGCAGTCAGTAAACAGGAAATGTTAAAAATATTCAGGACCTCGTGCTTTATTCATATTATTACTTATAGGCATATTAATGTATTTTTATAGATTATATATATTATATTTTTGTAATGAAAGACCACACATATAATGTACAAACACACGTGTTTATGTACATGTGTGTACATATGCATATAATTTGATCATATTACTGGATATATAACAAATCATGAAGAAAAACCTGCTATAATCTAATATATGGAGAGAGAGACATTTATATATATATATATATATATACACACACACACACATATAATGTTCTGCATTTATGACATTTGAAATCTTGACCTTTAATTTTATTTGAGCATCTTTGAAACTTTCATCAAAGACTCTTCTTTAGAAAGACTTGCCTCTGTACATAATCCCTATTTCTGGGGATTTTATGGTGTTGGGGAAACCTTTATATTTTCATAACATGTATACACATTGTCTTTGCCAAATAAGGAATATTTTTGGCATAATTTTAGGTAATTTTTGTTAATATTATCACTAATAATTAGTAACTTGGCACACAAGCAAGGATGAAACCAGTGTGCAGTGAACTTTGAAACTGCCAAGACCAAAGCAAGAGACAACACACAGACTATTGGCATCAAAATGTTTCAAAATTAAGAACATTTACAGTAATTTTAACTGTTTCCAAGAGGCTAAAACTCTACTAGCTGAGTCCAAAATAAAGAGTTTCCACTAAACCTTCATGCTTTGGCTTCAGAGTGATTTACTAAAACACACATAAAATAAGGGAGGCGGGGNTGGAAAAAAACAAAAAAAAAAAGGGGGGGGGGGGGGGGGGGGGGGCGGAGGAACTTTCAAAAATATTGCAGTAATTCCAAATCTTTGCTGTGTGTTCAGACAAATGCCTATATGCTTTGCTCATGAGTCTCTGTGCCAAATTTCTACCAGTAGCAGCTTGTTGCCATAAAAAGAACACAACACAAGAGAAGACAGTGAACCAGGTGACAGAGTGAACCATGTACATCTGTTTGTCTCTGGAGACTGGATTGCCTCTATCAGCTGGGGACAAATGAAGCTGAATATAGCTATCCAATGTTAGTGTCTGCCAAAACCCAACACAATTTGGCTAATTCTTTCCTCCTGATATAATTATCTTTTTAGCTGAAGAGTTACCATATTCATTATAATTCTGAACATGTCCTCAATCTATATTAATAATACGGATAATATTATTTAAAACACAGAACTCACAGAGTCACATCACCAGTCAAGGAAGCACATTAGCCTCAGGCTAATTGCTCAAGTAAATTGTTTGGCTTCTGTATATATCATTTAGATCATAATTCTGTTCACAATGTAAAAAATCTCTACCTTTGCTTAAGCTATCCTTTCAGTATGAGTTCTTATTCATGCTTCAAAGAGGGAATTTTGTGAATAAAGAAAAGGGGTTTATTTATTTCAGGTATCTGTAGCTGGAAAGTCATTCCCTGAGAACTGTCTCTGTCTTTAGATCATGAAATGGAGGCATGATAAGAATGAAAGTGGAAACAAGTATGCACTCCGATTTCATGGCATCTTGTTCCATAAACCCTTTGTAAATCTAAGAAGCAAAAGTATTCCATTGCATAAAACAGGACAAATGGCAAGTGATAAGGCAGTTGTAATGCAAAAATCACAAAGCCAATTATATCAGTTATAATTGATAGGATAATAAGCACAGAAAAATGCAGATCCATTTAGCTGATTTTGTTGACAATCAACCAAAACCACTAAGCTCATGAATTTTAGCCTTGCAGGGAGGATTAATCTAGATGTGTTTTGCAAAGCAGAGTGATAGAGCATTTTCCCTTGCACAAGAAAAAACAGCTGATACATCTGGATACTCTAGGAAAGCACATGGATGTAAGTGGCCATAATTCTTGGTACAGTAATTAAAAAAAAAAAAAAAGAAGAACCTGGTTTAGCAATAATTCCTGCCATTCCAGATGAAGCAAGTAAAACCCCTGCTTAGTAAAAATTTTGTGTTGTTTAAGACATCACAACTAAGTCAAGCTGGCTTACAAAATGGGTCAGTGGTAAAGAGAAATGTGTTATGTCTGCTTTGTAATCAATCAGGCTCTGTTGGGGAAAGCGTAGAATGCTGGATTAAGAACATTAACTAGCAGATTCAGTGAAATCGGACCAAATGAGATTTAATTCAGGATACATTTTCAGTGCAAAAATGTGTTAGAAACAAGATGTATAGCCATTTCCACCAGAAAACTTTTTAATTCTATAAACTGATCTCATCATCAGTCACAAATTAAAACTATTTTTGTCTTCTTAGACTATTTAATGCAACCCTAAACACACCTCCCCTAAAATGACAGGTCATCTGCACAAATTATCTTCTCTACTCAGAAGAACTATGCTTTTCTGTGGGGTATGACAGAGCCTGGTGGTTTCTCTGCTTGCACTTCACATCCTCTGCGTTAATTGATCCTTCAGCACAGAAGGCACATTCTGATCTGTTCTTGAAAACACATTTGGGTTCCTTTGAAGTCTGTATTAGTGTTTCTGCTGACTTCAAATAGCTTGGGAATAGCTCTGTTATGGGTAAAGAGGGAAGAAAATAAGATCAGCAATGAAAATTAGCTTGAAAAAATACTGTTGGTACTGATCTGAAAACACAAATACATTACGCAGCATGCGATAACAACAAGGCATTCTCATGTAAAAGTGGCACTATAAAAAAACAATTTTACATGCATAGGCATTTAGGAGGGAAATTTCAGCAAAATTATCAAGATTTCAAGGGGTATATTGCTGAAATTAATGCTCCAACATAGGTCACTGCTGAGGTAACATTTCCCAAAAGTTTCCTGCCAGCAGATCCCTCAGACTCTTGCTACCATTACTGGACCCATCAAAGCTGACATCCTGGAAGCTGTGTGCACCCAAGCCTGCCTCTGAACTAACATGCCCTGCCTCGAGACAGCAGCTCCTGCTGTGGATCTGACCTCCCGCACCTGCCAGGCACTGCTGACACACCGTGTGAGCTTGGGTCCAACGATAAATTAGGGACTCCCTGCCTTGGTCTCCATTTGTACCACAAGCATGCTCTCAGGCATCCTAAGCATTAATAATCCATGGTATCTTCTGCTTCTGAAGATATTAAATTAATCAGGAGGTTTCATCACAACCGCACAAACATTCCAGGTCTGCTCAGATTTGCCCATGGCAAAATTACTGCCTTTCTCTTTGTGCAAAGCCTTCAGTAACCAAAGGTTTTAGATAATCTTCTGCATAAAGAAGTATTCGCTTGACTAGGACAGTTTTCTAGTGCTAGGCTGTTGTTTTGAAAATCAGAACCTTAGAATGCTGCAATTAAAAAAAAAAAAAAAAAAAAGACTTCCCAAGGCTGATTTAAAAGCATGAGGGAATAAAGGCTAACTCTGCATTGCAAATATTTTGCTTAGCAAGCCAAAGTCACAGAATTCCAGTGCTATAAGCAAAGTCTTGATGACAGTGCTGTTCTGAGTGTCCTGCACAGGTTTTGCATTTTGGAGCAGAAATTAGGAACAGTGGGGTGTATTAACACTCTCCACATATATAGCCAGAGGATATTTTGCATACATATTTGCATATGGAAACAGCCTTGCCCCATCTCCTTCAACATGCTTTATGACTCGATCAGTTGAACTGGCAAGTGCTATTCTTAGCTCAGATATAAAAGCAATTTGCTAAGTATTACCTCCATCAAGCTTTCTTATCCTTCTGAGATAAAATCCTTCTCAATGTAAGCTCGTTAAGAAATGACCGTGAGTGTTTTGGAGAAAGAGAGGGAAGGGGAGAGAAAAATATTGCAGAACACATATAGAAACCTCTTTCCCCTTTTTACCACTGCGGCAGTGTGTGTGGCAGAAGCCACAACCCCAGAGACTCAAGATTGGTGGGACCAGCCTGAGCCTGCCACTGTCTAAGCCACGCTCCTGGTTAGGGTGAGCTTTTGGTTCACCCTCGGCATCCTTTTCAGTTTGCTTTGCTTGTTAGAGTTTCATTGGTTAGTGTGTGTAGGATTTCATGTTCTGTAAAAGGTTAAGTTCTGGAAACTTCATTTCGGTTTAGTTAGCCTTTGGCTACATGTTAATCTCTGTACCCCTATTGGTTACTTTCCCCTGCTTGTATCCCTATAAATATCCCTCTCCACTGCATTCTCCTGCCTTTGGCCCCTGGATGTGTTCAGCTGTTCCCGATCTTTGCGTCGCCTCTCCTGGATCCCTGGACCCTCTCCTGCCTTCCCTGCTGCTTCCCCTGGGAATAAAGAGCTGGACTTCACACCAAGGCCCTTCTCTCAAGCCTTTACTCTCACCTGCACCTGTAACATCGGCTTGGGGCTCTCTCGCCTCCAGAGGAGCCAGCAACTAAAAGAGCTGCTGGAGGAAGCCCTGTGTCTGGGGTGACTGTGATCTGCAGCCCCTGCTCCACCAGGGTCACTCACAGAATATTGCTGAGTGGCCTCCAGCAGGACCCTGGAGCCAGCGATACACCACTACTAATTTACACACACACACACCCACCCCTGCTTAGGTCTGTTCCCTGTATTTCTACTCTATACACAGTGTACTACTGGCTTAAAAAGGTAGATTTAGAAATGCTGATGAAAAACCTAGGAAGCTAGGAAGAACTAGCCATTACTTTGACTTCTAGTGCACCTTGATTTTCTCTGTTATTCTCATATTAACTTCAGTAATTTGAATTTGGCCAACATGTATTCCCAGAAATAATTCAAACTTCATTTGAAGATCTCAAGGATAAGTGTGATAATAAAAATGCTGTTCTTGTTAATATTTACTGCTTATCTTGGTGGAGTAATTATGGCTTTTGTAAAAGTGTACTTAATTTTCTCATCTAAATTATTCAGCTTTACGTCCAGAACATTTACTTTCATTACTTTTTTTTTTTTTAGTTGGCTGGGAAAATGCTAATATACGTACCATTTTCTCTTACTGAAGATACTTTTACAACTGAATTACATGGCCTCTCACACTTCCCTTCAATGTACTAAACAAAGTGAACCCTTCAATTCTTTGAAAGAAAGCCATGGTTTACAGACTATTCATCACTTCTAGTCTTAGCACCTCCCTATGTGCAATTTTCCACCATCCTTCTAAAAATGTGGATAGCCATGGGACTCAATGTGTTCCTTGTATAGGAAAAAAAGCCATTTACAGAAGTAAAGCTATTATTTGCTAATTCTCTTCCTCTATACATAAGGATAACAGTAGACTCTTTGTCTAATGTGTACAATAGGGTTTTGTTGTTTTTTTAATCTGTTTCTTGGTCACTGATGAGTATATTGAGTCATGCTGCACAGAAAACCACTCCTTGAAAATCCTCAATGGAAATTCCCACACTAGATGCTTCACTCACTTGCTATTTCTTATTAATGACAAGGTTTGAGAGCTTCAGGTCAGCTCTCATCTAATTATCTTGTGCATAAATGCCAGATTTAAATCTGAAGGTCATAAAATAAAAATTAAACTGCTTACTCCAAGGCTTTGTGTTTTACAGAGCCTTTATCAGCCAGAGTCATTATCCAAATTCAAATTGATGTTATACACTGTAAAACAGATATACTCTGGGTTCACCTTCTGGGGTTTTTTTGCTGTTGTTTTTTTCCACACAGGAAGCTACAAGAGCTGCCATTAACAGCCTTCTCTCCCATCACTTCTTTATGGATTGAATCTGGTCTGATTTTTTCTGTTATTATGGCCAAGTAGACTGTGACTCTTCAAGGAAAATAATGTCTGGTCTGCAGGAGAAGTAAAACGGCATTTGATGCTGGTGTCATGACAGGCTATCTACAGAAAAGATCAGGATTGTTAATCAGTGTAATATACACAAAAGCAGCCAGCACAGTAGGTTGTCTTTCTAATTCGTTGAATTAGAACTGGGAAAGTTACCACCAAACAGCTTACACATTGCACAAAGACTTGCATTTCACAAAGCATCCTTCCAGTTACTAAAATATGTTATATCAGTAGAAATGAAACCCAGAAGTTTCAAGTTTACTAATCTGTGACCTTTATACCTGATTTTGTATGAGCTCTGAATCCAAATGCAAAATTTCAATGATCATCACATCTGTGCTTGCAAACTTTGAACACTATTGATTTTGCTCTTTAATTTTTGTCTTAGTCATATCAGTCAATAACAGCTTTTGAATGTATATACTTGCTTATGTTGCTATGGTTCCCTTTGCTGTGCTGAGCAAAACCCTGTGAAATTAATTTGCATTTTGCTTAGAGAGATCTGTCTTTTGCTTCTTCTCACCAGGAGATCATTCTTTGTAATATTTCAGTCTCTTGCTGAGAACATTGTCTTAAAATTTCAAAGAATTATGGCTTTATATGAGGTAACAATAACAAAAATTAGATGTGGTTATTCTTAAAACAAATACTATTTTTTATCAAAATGCTGTGTTGAAAGTAACAGATTATTTCATTAGGATAACAAAGCAAGTATCAAACAAAACTGAGGACACTGTACTTAACAATATTTTATTATAATGATGCAATAAAAGGGACACCTCAAGCTTTTTCTTCTTTTTTTTTCCTTTACAGATAGAAACAAGAAGAAAAGAACTATCATATTAGAATAGGTGCAAGGAAATAAAGAAAATTTTAAATTACTTTTATTTTCATAACTTCCTCTAGAAAAAGGTCTGCCATATATCAAAGAAAACCTTCTAATATTTTCACCCTAAATGTGATCAGAAAATAAAAACAGGCTATTGTTTCTATATAAATTTTTAAGCCAACATTTTGTGTTATTGTCTGGTATACTCAATAGTGATATAATCTAACTAAAGTGCTTAAATCATGGATTAGGGAATAAAATTCACAAAATGTCTACATCTCCTGAACTGATTGCATTTATAGAAAAAAATAAAATACTGTAACTGCAAAAAGATGTGATTGTCGCATTATTGAAAATGCAAGGATATGATTTTGTTACAGAGCACTATGTCAATCTAGAATGAAAAGGCTGCACCCCAAGAGTCTAAATGATGCTCACTGCCAGGATCCGTGTGAGTATGCAAAGGCATCTCTGTATCCTGAGGATGTGACTTGCTCGTCTCCTTAGCAGGCAAACAGCTGACAAAATCTGGAACTGGAGCCTCTAGGGCACTCTGGGTTTTCTGTTCATATAGCCACACATACTGGAGTGTTGTTGTTAGTGCAACTTAAGGCAAATTAAATGCATTCAAAGGAGAAAGGAAGAGTTTAAATTCCCTGCCTTAATGAAACAGGGACTTCGGAGTGACAGGAGCCCACTTCCATGTCAATCCCCTTCCCTCCTCCTTCCTTCCCTGGGGTAATGAAGCAAGAATGCAGTTTTCACAAGGTAAAGTGTTTGCACTCTTCCTGGTGTTAACAGGGGATAATGCTAGCATGTAAAGCTGCAATTTTTGTCAGAAGGGAAGAGAAAAATTATTTCTTACAGGTCATGATGCAGAAGAAGGTAGGCAGGATGCTGCAAGGATCTCCAGAAAAGGAAGGGTTATATTAATAAGTGGCACTTTTGTAACAATAGGGAGAAATGAACCAAACCTAAACATAATTTGGGATCTAATAGTGTATTCCAAAATATTCAAATGTTTTAATTGTTCTTTGTAGGATCTGCCTAGTAGTTTGATGCTGCTTATTATTTCAGGTCTAGCCATCAGAAGATGGCAACATCTTCAACTCAAAATGAGAAAAGCTGATGACTGAAACAGCCATGTGTGGCATTGGAATTATTTTCCACAGCTACACTTAGACTCATAACACCTGCAAGCCCTACAGTATCAGAAAACATTGCTAGGGTGTTTATGCCTGACACCAGTTCTCTTCTCAGAAAGAAATCTTAGAGCACATGTTCATGAGCTGAACTTTACCCAAAAATAAATAAGAACAAACATTCACTTAAGCTTCACGTAAAAGGTCATTCTTCTTCAAAACCTCAGCCTGATCATAGCCAGCAATTGTTCAAGCAAATAAGTCAAGATTTTGCTATTAACAGAGATGATAATAAAAACACACTGATTAATGAAATTAAGTGTAATCCAGCATTCAGACTTTCAGTCTGAGATGGCATTAGGTATTATTCAGTTTTATATTGTAAGCAGCTCCTCAAACTCCACACAAACGTCTCCAAAAAATAATATAAAATGTTTTGCTGCTGGAGGTACTGACTCTGAGTGAGATTTAAAATGCCCAGTTGTTTTCCTAGTAGAGACAGACAAACGTTGAATCTAGTGAAGTAAGGAATGTTATGTGTAATTCTGTTTTATTTGGTGTCTCTGTCTTAGTCTAGTATAAGTATCTCAGAAAGCCATAGTCTTTAAGAGCAGATCAAAAAGAGAATCCAGATGATTTGTTCTTTCACCATATTCAAATGGTCATGTGAGCAGAGTTCGTTTTTTAAAAGATATTAAAACTTGAAAACAAGACAAGATAAGCCATATCCATTTAAAAATGTGGCAAATTGTTTGCCCTCTTTCCTATGTTAATCAGGCAGGAATATTTATAATTTATTTTAATATAATTTTGTACAAATATAGAAACCCTAATTTCCCACCCCACTTAGAGGGTGTTAGGTATGTGCCATCATGGAGCCAACTGGCTGGCTTTGGTCATGAACATCATGGGATACACTGTTTCCCTGTGTAGTTACTGTGTAGTCCTCACATATATTGTTTGGGTTTAATGTTACATGACAAATATATTTTGAATCCGTGAAGACTACCCTATACTATCTATGAAATAGAAAAATTAAAAAAAAAATATTAATTTAGATAACTCTCTTTGCCTTAATATTCTTTTCTCCTGAACATGTAGATCCTTAGAATCCCATTTCAAGTTCTTGTATTAATAATGAAAATAGCCAACAGCAGATTTGTAGAAGGAGACATGAGGTTTTACAGGATAGGTCAGCTCATGCCCCTAGCAGCACTTCAGCTGCTCTTAAGTGTGATTTCTAGGAAACCAAAATAAAAACCACTCTGGGATCTTCTAGTATAAATATCAAACTATCTCATTGTTTGGTTATGTTCTTTAATTTTCTTTGAACAACCTTCTTTTTTTACAGCTGAATTCAAGATTTCAAGAAGCTAGGAGTCTAAGCCAACATTGTAATGAATGTAAGGTTAATAAAAATTTTCTAAGGAGTGAAAAAGGGCTCAGAAGTGTTTTTTAATGACATTTATCTGATGATGTTTTATTAGAGAAAAAAAGGAATGGTAGATAATTCTGACAAAAGACATGTAAATTAGTGCTTTAGGACAGCAACCAGCTATTCTAGATACTTCAGATGAGAAAATAATTTACTGTCCCCTCAATACACAGAAGAAACAGGTTAAATAGCAGAAGGAAAGCTCAATAATGCCAATGTATCAAACATTAGATCAGTGGTACTCATTGGCAAGGCAGATTATGGAGTCACAATGGCTGGAATTATTCATTTATTTCAAGTTAGAATTTGTATCTCTTCTTCAGAGACAAAATTTCAGTGGTTAAATTTGCTGCTGTAGAGAACTGATTGAGCCAGTTTCTAAAGTTCTTCTCAACTAATGTTATTTCAGACTTCTCTTCTACATCTCTTTTTTCACCCTAAGAGATATACAGTATTATTTAAGCCTTGGAGAAGTCTTCATTGGAGATTTCTTAACAATATAAAAATTTTGAAAGTTAAGAAAGTTCATTAAATGTGTTTAAGCAAGTAATTCTTCCTTGTAATTTAGCCTTGTGCCTGAATTCCCATAAAAATTATGCTATTCAATGGTCTGTGAAGAAACAATGATGACTTGATACACAGATTTTTAAAACCAGTTTTATTTTTGTTTCACTATGATGATTCTCTATTTTATTCTTTGTCCTTTTCCTGCTTTTCTTCACCTTCTTTTCTTTTATTTCTCTTCATTCCTGGCTACAATAATTGTAATAATAGTGACTCATGCTCTCAAAAACCACATGGTGTCCATGTAATGAATAAGGTGATTAAGAAAGTGATTGCAACAACCTTTTTTGAACCTAAAATAATCTGCCTTCTGGAAGACTGTCCTGTCCTGTGTTAGCAATTCATAGAAAGGCGTAGAAATGCATATAAATATTGTTGTATTAATTCATGGAAAATAAAGCAGAGAAATTGATTAGACCATATTTACAGTGCCTGTGATTAGGATTGGCTTTCTTCCCAGTCAAAGAAGTCAAATGCCTTTAATATTATTAAAAACTAATACTGTGTTGAAAAGGCAATACATTTTGTTAACTCATCAAAGTGGATCTACATATTCAGATCTAAATGAGAGTATTTCATTTATAATCATTCCCTCTTTTTTGTAACTGCATATACAGTTTAGCTCTTTCTTATCACATTACTGAAAATGAGTTTGCTCATGTTTCCATCATCATTTGCAAGCATTTCCATCAGGAAAGAACACCTAAACTCTCTTGTTTCCATTTCTGGTTCCGTGGTCCTTGGCATTTCCATGGTGTGGCATCTGATATAGAACAACTAATCCCAGTGGTGGAAGAGCATTCTTGTAACTCTCATGTGAGTTAGCAGACTGTGGTAAAGAATGGTAGGAAACCAAGCACAAACCCTGAGCTGATATCCTGGTAAGAACTACTGATGTCACACCTATGTTATTCAATGTTATTAGTGGTCATCATTAACAACTGGAGGTTTTGCCTGAGGGCACAACTAAGTGTCCACCATGGATAAATAAATAAATAAACAAAATAGCCAGAGTGAAATAGAGCAAGAAAACATTTTTTTCTGTTACTAGCAGATGAAGTCCATCTCCCACGAAGGCAGAAAATTCTCCATGCAAAATCATTAATATATCTCTGGGATAAGTAAATGAATGGCCTTAGTTCTGTCAAGCAGCTACCTCTCTTCAGATTAGTCCTATAAGGTTTGATACCATGATTCTGTCTTTCATTTGAACATTTGTCTGAAGTGTTAAAATTTTAAAATTGAAAAATGAAATCTGAGTTATCAGCATCAATGCATTGACAATCAATGTAACTTGTTAGATAATTTTATATCCATGTATTACTTTAGAGGTTGTCATGGTCACAGATAACACCCCTAGCTTTGGAATTAATTATTTCACCATTGTGGTTGCACAGAAAACAGTCGTCTATTGACACTTAGAAACTTGATATCTAGAAAAATTGTTTATCACAGTATTTACATCATCATTTGTATAACCTGCTATTTAGTTACTCAGCTGAATTTTGCTGAACTTAGAAATAATTCTAACGTTATTATAGTCTTAGCTTAAGCAACAGGAAACAACTGTTGCTGTAATGTTGCTGGTATTTGTTTAGTCATAATCCTTTCCTTACACTTATGTTTGGCACAATTTTCTCCTCTTGCATACAAAACTGTTTATTCAAGGGAGGATGTCTAGAAATTAGAAAGTATCATTTATGGTTTCCTGCTGCTGTGCACTGATCTAAGTCAGCAGGAAGACTGTACCAGGTAAGAACTAGGAGGACACAGCGTAGTTGTGCCAGAACCTTCTGTGCCAGACTCTTCCTGCACTGCAACTGGTAGTGACAGGGATATTACCTAGAGCAGTTTTAAACTGGTTTTTCATTCGAAGCAGCTTCTCTTAATTTGTACTACCTCAAAAAAATGAGCTGAAATGTAAGAGACCCTGCAACACATTGTCCAAAGATTATTTGCTAACAATCAGCTAATTGTCTGGCAGGTGTTTTTCAGGCAGACTTATGTAGAAGGGCAAGCAATTTGTTCTGCAAATAATAATAAATAACTAGTGACTTTGTAACTTGCAGTGATAGGGAGCAGCTGCCAATGAACCAGCATCTGGATCTTTCAGCGAAGGCACACAAGGCTTCTGTCCAATTAATTGTTTGAGCCTGCCTCTCCAAAAGGTAGTCTCAGGAGTACTTCCTTTGCCTATGTCATGGAAGCTGTTGCAGAAAGTACCTTGATGTTCCCTGAAGCATGGAGGATCCTGGAGGATTTGGGGTGACTGGTTTTCACTGACCATGTACTGAGAGATGACAGTATCCACCACCCCCCGCTAGATCAAACATATTTAATTACTTCTAGAAAAATAGGGTATCAGGTGATTTGGGCACAGTCTGCAGGTTTCTTCCCCTTCTCAGGTGCTTCCAGGAGATGAAGCCTTCAGAGAGTGCTGCAAGAGTCAGGCAGCATCACCTAGAAAAAAGCAACCTTCCTCCTTGCTTCCCAGCTCGATCTTTTTCACAGAACACAATATAGAGTAAATTGAAAACAAATTAAGTGATGCAGCAGCTGCCAGAAGTCTCACAGATGCCACACAGTTATATCACGTAGCCATTATCTCTGAGTGCAGCTGTCTTCCTTGAAGCTATGAGAGCTTCTGCATGGCCAAAAAGCATATGTGCCAGCAGCCTATTGACACACTCACTGAGTAGCTTCAGCTTCCCCTAACCCAGCTCCAAGGTCACTGCTGCCTGTTCTGTACCCTCAGGCTAACCAACCCCAAGACACTGGTTGGTTTCATCTGCCTATCCCAGCCTTTCCTGCGTGACCTCTCACATCCTCATGACTGTATGACAGCTTCTTGTCATCTTCCTACTCTTCACAGCTGTTCTATCTTTTAACACCTACTTCACTCTAGGTAATGTTGGCAAACAAATTAATCACTTCTCTCTTTCCTCTTCCATTCACTTTTGTCCTGTTCTCAAAAGCCGAGATGGACACAAGCAGATTCCTGTCTTTTTTTCCCAGCAGATAAGGCTTGCTTCAGATTAAGGATCAACCATTCGGTAGTGTGTGGAAACTGCTTGTGGTCCACACTCTGCTAGGATTATTGGCTTTCCTGACAGATTTAGTGGCACATATGCTTTAAGAAAGCTAAACCAAACATTGGAAGGTAAGATGGGAGCACCCCTTTGCCCTACAGAGAATATTTCTCTTTCTGCAGGGCTGACTCTTCAGCTTCATTTTTTCTTCCCAAGAAATATCTTCTCATTGCTAATATGGATAAAAAGCCATCAGCATAACAAAAGAGTTGGCTTTAAGCAAACAGCTAGAGGATTAATTACTTGAAAGAAACATATATTTGGAAACAGATTGGTCAGTTCTGAGTACATGAAAATCCTGCATCCAAACAGATTGTGTTTTCTGCAGAGCCAGAATATTTGCCAAAAACTAGTAAAAAGTAACAACTCTGCTTAAAAGTACTACTTTGAAAACTTCTGGAAAACAAAATTGAGGTTTGAGGTTGAACATTATGAAACACTGTTCTGGGGAAGTGAACTGGCAAAAACTTTGAGGGGCCAGTTGTTATGGGGTTAAGTAACTTCAAATTCCATCCAGCTGTGTCAACAAAAAGTTTAATCCTTCGCGGTTTACTACCAAAATGTGAAATTCACACTCTTGGAAAAAAGCCATAATTAGAAAAGCTACCACAGTATGTGCTAATCAACCCTCTTCTTGACAATCATTACAGATATGCCAACAGCTGAATGAACATGAAGTCTGGGAACAAGGGAACTGCTGACAGTTTTTGGAATGAAAAGGTCCACCTGAGAAAAAATATTTATTGTATGTTCCAGGTAGCGAATATTGTAATTAGAGGAAAGGACTAAGGCTAATATATGCAAACTAGGGGTTAGGCTTCTGATTTTCCTCCTTCTTTTTTACATACTAGCCACCTTTCTACATATTATTCTTTCTCTTTTTAACAGCAGAAATAAATAGTTTTATAGATAGGGAATGAGAGAACAAGCAACACACCTTTTGTCAGTTTATCAAAGATACTTTCAAGTAAAAACTGAGGCATAATTTATAACAATTTTTTTGTTCTAAGTAAGATTTCATTTATCATGCCAAGAAAAGGAAAAGAAAAAAAGAGGAAAATATTTCATAAACTAATGTTTATATGGTTTAATGATATATATACTTGTCAGCTCAGTACAGGAGACAGCAAGTCTAAGTTTGTAAAATGTTCTTTAGAAATAAACCATAAGACGGGTAAAATTCAGGGTCTCAAACCTCACAGTGTTATTTCCTGAATGGCAAATCACTGAGAGTCATAGAGTACACAAAAAGCAAGCAATTTATTCATCAGCATTTACAGAGATGAATAAGAGTTATGTTGCAGATATTTTGGGTAGGATGCAATGAAAATATTTGCCTAACCTTACACTCAGATTTCACATATAGATAACATGACATTAATTTTATTAGCACTGGTTTCATTCTGCTAATCCTTAAAACACCAAGAAAAAGTGGGAGCCTTCAAGAGTACTGCATGTACACATATTTTCAGGACAAATAGATAAGCCAGTGAAACAAAAGGAAATAAAATGGAGGACACATCTTAAAACACATCATGGCCAGGAAAAGACTGTACCACTGCAGCACTGTTTAACATCTTTGTAAGCAGCGTGGCCAGTAGGATTGAGCGCACCCTCAGCAAGTTTGGCAACACCAAGCTACGTGATGTAGTCAACATGCTGGAGGGAAAGGATGCAATCCAGAGGAACCTGAAGAGGCTTGGGAGGTGGAGCTGTGCAAACGTCATTAAATTCAACAAGGACAAGTGCAAGGTTCTGCACCTGGTATCACTTGGGGACTGGGGTTGAACTTGGGGATGAACAGATCAAGAGCAGTCCTGCTGAGAAGGACTGGAGGGTGCTGGTGGACAAGATGCTGGACATGAGCTGGCAGTGTGCACTTGCAGCTCAGAAAGCCACCCAGATCCTGGGCTGCAACAAAAGCAGTGTGGGCACCAGGTCGAGGGAGGGGATTCTGCCCCTCTACTCTGATCCTGTGTACCTCTGATCCCACCAGGTATGTTGCATCCAGCTCTGGGGGTACCAGCCTGAGAAGGATGTGAACCTGCTGGAGTGAGTCCAGAGGAGAGTCATAAAGTTGACCTTTCCTATGAAGAAAAGTTGAGAGAGTTGGGGTTATTCAGCCTGGAGGAGAGAAGGTCCTGGAGACACCTTATAGCAGTTTTCCAGTACTTGAAGGGGGCCCCCAAGAGAGCTGGAGAGGAACTTTTCACAAGGGCATGCAGTGACAGGACAAAGGGGGAACAGCCTCAAACTGAAGAAGGGTATGTTTAGATCAGATATCAAGGAGAAATTCTTTCCTGCGTGGGTGCTAAGGCATTGGAACACATTGCCCAGACAGGTTGTGTACTCCTCATACCTGCAGGTTTTCAAGACCAGGTTTTGAGCAACCTGCTCGAGTAAGAGGTTCCCTGCCCATGTCAGGGATTGGAACTAGATGCTCTTTAAGGTTCCTTCCAATCCAAACCATTTTATGATTCCATGTAATTATCTTGTCCGTGTTCATCATGCTGAACCAGTAGAACATCTTAGCAGTCACCTGCACTATAACATACCTGAAACTGCCCAAGACTGGATACATGATTAGGAGAGTTAAACTATACAAGCACTCAGAGTCAACAGATAAATATTTTAAATTAAAAATTCTGATTAGATTTACTGCTGATCGTCATTTCCACCAGAACCATTCATTTGGTATTAATTCTTATCAGTACTTTTGTGTGTGTGTGCATGCATGTGTGTGTTAAGGAAGCATTTGAACTCTTGTCATGGGCCAGGATCCTGTTTTCCTGCACTGTACCCAGAGATACATCCTGTGAATGTCAGGTATACATATAAGGGATTTAGCAGAGGTGTAGTATATCCATCAGCGGTTTCCAGTCTGTGCATAAGACAAGCTATAGAAGATGTTTGCAGGAAGTGTAAGGTCTACTCAGCCTAACCACACATCTCCAGGAGGGACCAGAGCAGCAGCACATCGCTGCCTTCATATCTTGCATGCCTAAGAACCCTGAGTACAAGCTGTCCTCGTGTCATACTGCTCAACTGGTGTCCATAATGTGTTTACCGAGGCTGTTTTTTTTGAAGCAAGGTCAGGCTGGCACCATCAGCACAAATGGCACATTCATGCACCAGAAACCTGATGCTTCTCAGTCTTATTTGGGGCCTCAGTATCAGGCAGTCTTTGTAAAATCTGGAAAAAGGATATTGAGATAGCTTTTACTTTCCATAATAGTTTGAGAATTTTTCCAGACATGATCTGCCCTTGAAATGTCCTTTATCTGCTCTCAGTAAAGTAACAGTGTCCTATTTCAGTAAGGCTTTTAAAACAAATATAAGACCTCTTCAGTCAATACAGGATGCTGGGATTCACTTTTAGAAGTAAATAATAGTGTTTTATGGTCCTTTTGCCTACCTTCTCAGCTACTTTCCTCTCTCTCTGTCATTCTTCTAATAAAGTGCTCATCCAAATCACAGTGAGGGTCCTACCACAAAGGTCTACCACTCTTTTTTAAAATAACCACTAAACAGAAGTTTCCTTTCTCCTAAGACTCCTTCTGTGTCGGTAGTTTTAGAGACCAACATTAGTGTACTCTTTCTTCTTGGAAGGCATACTGATGCTGTAAAATATGTCCTGTATTTTTAGACATTTTCTAACTTTCAGGTCTGAGTGAATGTCCTACCTATATCCCAGCTTCATATCACCACAAGACCCTGGCACTGGCTACAGCTTCCAGCACATCACAAACATTAGTCTGTAGACAACTTCAGTAATTTTCCTTCTTAAACACCATAAACTTCTTGTGGGTAAACTTAGTTCTGTATAGTCTGTGAAATCTCATATATTACCCCTTAAGACTTAAAGACTGGTCCCAGATGCCTTCTTACCCCACCCATAAAATGATTATCTTATGAGGACCACTAATTTTTCAAGTTAATGTTCTGTCTTCAACTCCCATCAAGGTGAAAGTGAGTTTGTCTTTTTATTTGCACCATGGAGTTTTTCCAGAAAGAACAACACTAACACTGCCACAGGAATGGAGAAGGAGAGGAAAAGGCAAGTGTTATTTGTCACCATAGCCTGGGGGTGTAAAAAGAGACTGAGAATATCCTATTCCTCCTTTTTTCTTTTAAAGCATTTCTATCATGATATTACAGAATAAAAGATTAATTTCTAGCTTTGGGATTTTTTTTCTTTCTCTTGTGAAGTTGAAAAACTCACTGAATTTAAATAGGAAGAGAAAAAGTAGTTCTCTAACTGCTATAGCACAAACTGCAGCATATGAACTAGTCCAGATGTTTCTCATGGTGTGAACAATCTGAATGCCTGACAGAATGGAAAATCCTAGTGTGTGTATTACATTGCAATACACAATTAGAACTGTCTGCTGAAAGGAAGCAAAAGACACTCCATCTCTGTCCAAAATCCCTGATGAGGGATCTATTGCCAGATTCTTCCTGTTTGTTCGTGTCACCCTTTACCCATGCATCTTTCTATACAAAGGTCTCCCCTACCAGGAAGATGTGCAGATACACATATGGCATTGACTTGTTCTAGTCCCCCATAACCTAAGAAAATACAATGAGGTCCCTGAAGTGCACTTTCCCCTGGACTCTAAGTCCAGGATGAAACCAAGGCAGGTTTTCAGAGTAGTGTCTCCTATTTTAGGGAAACTTAGGCGCTTCTCCTTCCTATTGTCTTTTTTCAGTATTTCCTCATCCCATGACAAAGGAATTCCTCCTGGGTAAACATGTTGCTGTAGTATCCACATAAGAACATGTGCAATGCCCAACTTGCTAGGCATCCTGAGCAGCTATTGAATTGCCCAGGAAAGTCCTCAGGACTGATGGATCAAACTCTTCCAGATGTGGAAGGGAGGTTTTTTTTTCAGGTAATCAGTGAAGCATGCATTGTGGAAGTGGTACAGTGTTTTCTGAGATACTCAATCACTTCTGCTTCCAGCACTGGTCTTACAAAGGTTATGCCTTTCTGTCCTGGCAGAACACCATTATTTGCAGATTATGGGATTCTTCTGTTAATGAGTCTTGAAAAGCAAGGATTTTCCACCTTCTTTTTTTGCAACAGTTCTGATCATTACAATGAGAAAGGACTATGTACCAAAAACAAAATGGGCTCATTTTGTGAACGCCCAGCAAACACCTTTCTTTTAGTAGCAGAACTGTATAAACACCCAGGCATTCAGGCTGTGCATAACTCTGGATGAGGGCATAGACATATACAGATCAGCACATTCTGTAGAAGGTGAAATACACATCTGTGCTAGGTGGAGTGGGTTGCAAATAGAAGGAACACCAATTCTGGAAGACAGGTCTAGACTACATTTGGATGAATAATTACAGCCAGATGAAGCACACTGTTAATTTTTACATTAACTTTATTACACTAAATTAATATAATTAATATTTAATATCTTGATTTATCAAAAGACTGATAGCGATCTGTTTTTGTGGGGTTTTGTCAAGTACATTTTCCTGATAAGTTCTCTGCTGTTATCCATCTCCACTTCTGACCAATGCCATAAGGCAACACACCCCCTGAAGGGTATGGAAGCCCTCAACACGCCTATGGGAGTGTCTACTCAGCAGTATCAGATAGTGATTTATTCTGGTTCTCTGCTATGTATTTATGGTTTGTGAGGGTTTTGTATCTTTTCAAACCTATTTGACACTTAGCAAAGAAATGCACAACAGATGCAGTGCAAAATGAGCATTCTCCCATTGATTACACCACCCACAGTACTTTCTGCTCACTTGTCACACATTTGCCATATTTTAGAAAGCACAAGAGAACTAAGTCACAGATTTGACATTTTCTCTTATTCTATATAAACGCAGCCATTGATTCAACAGGATTTCATGAAAGGCAGTTACAAAAAAAGTTATAATCTAGTTGACGTCTGAAGGGTGTACTCAAGGACTATACCTGCTGTGTATATTCTCGCTTCAGTAAAATAGAAACTGATTTTGCATTGAAACTTTCTCTTGGTTCTGCCACTGTGCAAGTTCTGGGAAAACAATGAAGTGTTCTGGTGTGCCAAGGCTTCACTCGTTCAGTGTCTGATATTAGACTGTGTCAGAAAATATCTTTATTTTCATCTAAGAGACTGATGGAATAGCCACTTTTGCTTTCTGCCTTTCAGTCAAATTACTGTATTGTACTTGTTCGTATCAATATCTTTCACATTAAATAAAAACATAGCCAGATATAACATACATAACATAGCTAAATATAAAGGCAATTCTTTAGTAAAAATTCTCAGTGTACAGGATAGGTCCTTTAAAACTTGACTTTTTTCACATATTGCTTCTGCATAAACTGCCATACAGTTCCCTACATTTAAGACTTATGCCAGAGAGTTTGAATTGGGTAGTTTGAGTTCACAGAATCACAGAATGTTCTGAGTTGGAAAGGACCCAGAAGGATCATCAAGTGCAATTCTTACATGAATGGCCCATATGGGGATCAAACCCAAAACCTTTGCATTATTCACACCATGGTTCTTACCAACTGAACTAAATGGAAAGGGTCTTCTCTTCAAAATCAAGAAATCTCTGGTTTTAAGTAAAAATCCTGATTTTTCTCTGCTTTTTTTCCTTAAATTCAAGCAGTACTGTAATTTTTCTTAAACAGTTTAGAATTTGTTTTTGCACAAAAATGCTGACTTTTTCCACAAAAAAAAATTGTCAGTAATTTTTGTGTAATTTCTTTTCTTGGGAAGATTTTCCATTTTCCAGAGAACTCTCATCAAAACCATCACACAGGACACTTGAGCTCGGTTTTCAGTTGTTCTTTGTTGGTTTTGTGCTTCTGTGGGAATTATAGAGGCTAAATGAGAAGAATAAATTGATTTTTAACAGGCTTATTACAATGAACACTTGCCAACATGTTCTCAGCTTGAAACACAAAGCTCTTAAGATTTAATTTTTAGCAGCCTTTCTCCGAAAGTAAAATTTAATTAGAACCCAATTAGACTGAAATTGAGGTAACTACTGAGGTAGTGCAATGGATACTTGATTCCATATAGTCTGTTTTAAAATCCACATTGACTTTGAAAAACTACCTTATTATTTTCTCTATATTTATATGCACTTCATATTAATATAAATAAGAATTCTATGGCTGCTTTGCATGTATTTGAGAAAAATAAAGTCATATAAGTCATAATAAAGTCATATAAGAATGTCTATTTTACTGTGTATTTACTATGGCTTTACACTGCCAAGAACAAACATGCATAAATTCATGTTATATTTCAAGGCCTGAGGTTTCTGTTGGAAACATAAAGAGGAAAGTAAGGGAATCTTTCAGAAACACTAGCGTCACCTTCATTTCTTTGTACAAAAAAGTCCTCCTAGATAATCACAGAGTGAGGTTTCCTATTTTGTAGTCACATCAATGTGATCCCAAAATAATGCTTCTGAACACAGGATTTCTGGTTATTCCAGACTTAAAATGTGGTCTTAACAAACATCTCTAAGTAATATGCAAATCTACTAACATAAAAGTTATTAAAAAAAACAAATACAAAAAAAATAAACAAAAAACCAACCAAACAAACAAACAAAAAAACCCCACAAAAACAACAACCAAAAAAAAAACCAAAAACAAAACAAAACAAAACAAAACAAAAAAACCCACAGAGATCCAAACTATTTTCTTACTTCCATTATTTTTCTTTGATGGAATTCCTGACATTTTTAAGGGCTTCTTTCTGAATTTACTAATTAGTTACATGACCAGAACTTAGAGCAGAAAGTATCTTCATGCTCTCTCTATGTATGACAGTATGACACAACATAAGGTACAAGACAATGGAGATCGATAGGATCAAAAACAGTAAAGAAACAGTTGGCCTGAAGAAATGGCCCTTCTTGATTTGTGCTCTAATAATTTTTGGTCAAATTTCAAGTAAAAAAATTGCTGCAATTGCTAGGTTTTTAATGTTTGACAAAAAATGTTTATTATTAAATGGTAGTTAGTTGCCTACATGATTAGCATTTCCTACAAGGTAAGTTGATGTGGACTTAGGTAAGTTTGTTAAGCTCAAGCTATTTTCTCCAAAAACCATTTTGCATTTCTGAAATGGTTTCTGTAGGATAATAACCTATATTTGAAGAACAATCTTCTGGATGATCAGCATGATGACCAAGTTTGGCAGGTTAGCTAAATGGCAGTAAGATGACAAGTACTAATCAAGCATTTTGTTATGACCTAAAAAACATTCCTTTTTTTTTTTTT